>APFE030651354.1:201696-325957 GCA_000404065.3 Pinus taeda
AATATTTACATGAAATTTTAATATTTCTTCAAAACATGAAACCCCCTAGCTTAGGTAAAATACAATGTGTTTTTCGGAGATGATGCTCCTGCATCACCCTAAATAACTAAATTTAATGCTTCCATGAGGCTTAGTAAAAATATTGCAACATTGTCACAAGTATTACAATATTCAATATGGATTTCCTTTGAATGAACCTTCTCCCTAACGAAGTCGAACTGTGTATCAATATGCTTGGTGTTTTTATGAAACACTGGATTATTTGCAAGTTTGATTGAGCTCTGGTTTTCACATTTGATAACAATTGCATCTTTTTGTTCTTCCCCAGCATCCTAGAGAAGTCTCCTCAACCAAACTACCTCACATGTTGTTGCGCACATTTCTTGATAATATGCTTCTGTTGAAGACAAAGATATAGTGTTATGCTTCTTGTTGCTCCATGCAATGACCCCAGACCCAATGCTAAATACATAGCCTATTATGGATCATCAGTCATCTAGATTTCCGGCCCAATCTAAGTAGGAGAAACCTGTCAATCTAACATCAAACGAATCACTAAACTTAATACCAAAGTCTAAGGTTCCTTGAAGATACCTTAAGACACCTTTCACTGCAACCCAATGATTCTCAAGAGGCTTTGACATGAATTGGCTCAATACACTGACTGCAAAATCCAAATCCGGCCTAGCTGTAGTCAAGTAAATTATACTCCCAACCATTTTTTTATACAGTGTTGCATCAACCTCCTTAGAACCATCATTATTCTGGAGTTTAGCATTCCATTGAAAAGGCACTAATGCTTCTTTGCACTGATCCATTCTGAACTTTTTCAATAAAATCTTGACATACTTTCCATGAGACAGAAAAGTTTGGCCAGAATCCCTCCAGACTTCAAGACCCAAACAATAGTCTAACTCTCCAAGGTCTTTCATCTCAAAAACATGTGACATCTGCTCTTTGATTTCTTTAATGAGTTCATCAGCATTTCCTGTAATGATAAGATCATCTACATATAAAGAAATTAAAACAATTTTCCCCTTTTCATCAAACATGGTATACAAATTAGGGTCATTCTTGCTTCTTTTATAACTATGATGTAGGAAAAATGAATCAATTTTATCATACCATGGCCTGGGTGCCTGTTTTAGTCCATACAATGTTGTCTTCAATCTACAGACTAAATTCCCCCCCATCCTCCCCCCCGCTCTTTAATAAACCCTTCAGGTTGCATTAAACACACTTCTTCTTTTAATTCCCCATTTAAGAATGCATATTTCACATCTAGTTGGTGTATCATCCAATGATGTTTGGTAGCTAAAGCAATTAACATTCTAATTGTGTTTAGTTTAGCTACAAGGGTGAAGGTTTCCTCATAGTCCGTTCCTTCTTTCTGCGAGTACCCCTTTGCAACCATCCTAGCTTTATATTTGTCTATGCTCCCATCTACTTTAAATTTTGGCTTATATAACCATTTGCAACCTATGGGTTGTTTTCCTTCAAGTAGTTCAACTCCAAGGTTTTTTTTTTTTAAGTATTGACTCATATTCGTCTTCCATGGCTACCCTCCATTCACTATATTGACTTGCTTCTTTATAATTAGAGGGTTCAACAACATTTAACATACTAGTTATAAGAGCATGATCCCTATATCTTGCCGGCAACTAAATTTGCCTACCAGATCTCCTGAGTGGTGGAATGGCTTCAAATATGTTCTGATCATCACTTGGTTGACTTAGCCTGCTACCTGCATATGTATCATCCACATCTTCTTTTTTCTATTGTTGTTGCTGATGTTGTTGTTGCTCATGGTTGTCCCTTTCATCACTTCCATCTTTTGACAGCAAAGGCATGTACCATTCTTCATTGCTTCTATCATGGTTTCCATCATCAACCTACTCATGGAATACTACATCTCTACTTGCAAACACCTTATGAGTAGAGGGATTAAACCATTTATAAGCTTTAAACTATGTGCAGTACCCAACAAAAATGCATTTAATGGCCATTAAATCCAGTTTCTTCCTATCCTCTTTTGGAACATGAGCAAAATATTTGGAGCCAAAAACTCTTAAATGATTAACTGCAGGCTTAAAACCTAATAAAGCTTCGAATGGAGTTTTAAAATCAAGGCTTTTTGTTGGACTCCTATTCTTCAAATATATTGTAGTATTTATTGTTTTTGCCCAAAATCTATTAGACAGGTTCTTACCTTTTAACATGCTTCAAGCACACTCCACAAGGATTTTGTTCTTCCTCTCTGCAACCCTGTTCTGTTGAGGAGTGTGGGGTACTGTGAATTGTCAAATTATCCCATGGTCCTTGCAATATTTGATGAAACCACCCTTCTTGTATTCTCCCCCTTGATCCGAGCAGAGAATTTTAATGAATTTTCCTATCTGTTTTTCAATCATGCTTCTGAACTCTTTAAAATATTCAAAAGTATAATTCTTCTTTCTGAGAAAATATGCCCAAGTAAATCTTGTGCAATCATAAAAAAATAATAGGAAATAATAGGCACCTTCTAATAACCTCGTTTGCATCGGCCCACATAAATCAATGTGCACAAGCTCTAGTATATCTCTCTTCTTTCTATCTACATTTGCATGAAACTCATCCCTATGCATCTTCCCAAGAGAAAATGCGTCAAAATCAACATGAACATTCTTTAAAACAGGGAGACCATCGACCATACCTCATTTTTAAAGTAACAGCAGGTCATTAAAATTAATATGACTGAAAATTTGATGTCGTAAGTCTTCTGCAGTCATAACTGATGAAGTCAAGGCTTGGTGTGGTGTGCTTCTTACATTCATCTTATACAATCCTCCCACACGAATACCTGATGCCCTTGGCTTCATACGATCCAGAAGATCTTTAATAACACAATAAGACTTAAAAAACTCTACCTTAAGGTTCTGATCTATTATCATAGAAACAAAGGTCATATTCTTTTTTTATTTCAGGTATATACATTACATTTTGAATATGTCTAATATTTGCATCAGGCAAAACGACAGGAACGTTACCATACCCTTTGATCTGGTACCCTCCATTATCACCAAGGTAGATATTTGCACCACTACTGGTTTCTTTAAAATTCTCAAACCAATGTCTGTTACCTATCATGTGAGTGGAAGCTTCTAGGTCCATAAACCAGATTTTTGCTTCATCATCCTCGGCAAAGAATGCCGAATCAAATACAAACAATCTGAGATTTTGATTCTGATCTTCATCAGCAAAGTGTCTTGCATGCTTCTTATGTCTATGGCAACCTTCATCAAACTCCTTCTTATGGAAATTTTTAGCTATGTGGCCAACTCTACCACAATAAATACATTTGGGTCTTGAATCACTTCTGTTTGAGGACATACCTTGAGGTGGTTTTCTTTGTGGTGTGCTTCCGCCTTTCTGTCCTGCATTTTCCTTCCCTATGAAAGGCTTCTTCTTTGCCATTAGAGCAAGATCTGAACTCTGGGGTTTCAGATCCATCCGCCTCTCTTCCTCTTGAATCAAGATCCCTGTCAATTCTTCGAAATTGGGGGCTTTCTCTCTTGCATTCAAGCTTGTGATAAACATTTGATAGTCATCAGTCATACCATTCATGGTAATCGTGACAATATTAGTGTTTGACACTATCTCTCCTATGTTGCCTAGCTTATCTTTGATCTTCTTGATTTGAGATATGAACGCAACCACTAATTAATTCTCCTCCATTTTAATGGAGAGAATATTTCTTTTCAAAAATAGCAAACGATTTGTGTTTTTGATCTTGTAAAGTTCTTTGAGGGTTTTCCAGATGTCGTTTGTTGATTTACATTCACTAACAATTTTAGCAACATTTTTTCTTTGTTCTCCCTCTTTTCTTAGTCCTAGATTGTTTCTGTTGTTTTGCCTATAGCTAGGGTCAGCTTCAATTCATCACCGCTTGCAATCGCCCATGTGTTTTGACCCTCCACCCAGGTCTACAACTTAAATTTCCAATTAAAGTAATTGGATCCGTCGAGCTTATTTCTCTCGTTCGGATATGCCTCTGCCATCTAGTTATTCATCTAGACAGGGCTCCCTAAAAAAAATCAACCTCTCGCAATTAAAACACGGATCTATCTCCAAATCCAAATAGCAATCTCAAAAAAAAATGAATGCTCTCTCTTAATAAAAAGCAACTCATTCAATTGGATGTAAAAACAACAGAAATCCCCTTTCTTATTTTTATTTTTAATAGAAACCCTCCTTTTCTTTTAAATATGACTCTTTTCAAATGTATAGAAAACCTCTGTCAAATGCCCCTAACACTTAAAACAAAAATGTTATAACCCCTTAAAAGATTAAAAAAAAAAAAGTTTCAGTACACCTTGCTCTCGGCCTTCGAAATTCAGGTCCTTTGACTTCCGGTCACCACTTGACCTCCGGCACCTTCATTGTTGCCTCTTTCCTTTTTTTTCGACAGTGAGGTCCCCACTACGCACTACTACACCGTTCTGGCGCACAGATACCTTCATGAGGAGGTCGGCGATAAATATGGTCCTCGATCCACAGCACTCCAAATTTTCTATTCAACAACCGCGGAGCTTTAATTATTTCATCACAAATGCAACAACGAATTTCACCCAGGCACTCAAAGCCACCATAGCATGCAACGATTCACACATCGACACAGGTTATCCACCACTGCTTCACACATTGACACCGGCGATCCACCTTAGATCTACACAGCACAACACCACTTGCTCTTCGGCTCAATCACTGTGCAACTTCAAACGGCCTTCTAGCCCGATCTGCAGATTGGCTCTCCATGCAGCCACACCAAATGCTCAGCGCAACGGTCTGCCTATTCTCTCAGTAGACTCGACCCAACACACAGGTCAGAAGCTCTCCGCGGCCACCATGAATCGAGCACAATCTGTCCACCGATCACCCTTCACCACGCTTCACTGCGCTATTCTGATAGCTTATCTGCGATATTGGATCTATGGATCTCGGCCACCGTTGCACCACCACGCGTCCACCAGGCAACAATTGAATATACATTCGAGCTTCTTCTCTCCGGCTGGCTTCTCCGATCACCAGCAACCCTCCCGGCACCAAGCTGTCACCGATCTTTGATCGTCACTCCTCAACCACGTTTATCACGACTTCCTTCAACTCAATCGCAGCAGATCCCAGCTTAACACAACAACATCTAGACTTTTGCTTCTAGTTACGAGGTCAAGCCTGTTTCCTTCTGTATTTGAAAAAGGAGGTGTATCGAGGGAGGCACTCAAAAATATGGCAACGCAGACCAATGAAGGATATGGTCAAACGTACTTACGGAAAGGATTGGCACGGTGAAAACATGGTGTTGCATGCGTAGACAAGTGTAAAATACTAAAGAATACTTTTAATTAGTCCAAAAGATTTTTCATTGTAAAGTTAGTTTAACGCTGTAAAATTTTTAATTAAAAGCTCAAAGTCATGATTAAAAAATAAAAAATAAAAAATATTGAAATTAAGATAATTTATTTTCAGAAGTTAAATGGATTAAAATTTCAGATTTCTTCAATATGGAATGCAAAATGTATTTTTTGAATTCTATAATTGAAAGAAAGATAAATAGCACACTCATCTTTAATGATCTATGGTAAGGAATTTGCAAAGGAGAAGTCTCACAAAAGGATGATGATGATAAATATGAGGTGTATCCTACAGAAGAAGTGTCATTCAAGCCCACATTTGCCAGAGAACTTTTCATCTGGAAAAGCAACGACAAGAAAGCTTTTTCCCTCATCAATGCTATAGTAAGTGAGGATGTAAGCAAACATATTGTTTTAGTCTCTGATGCATATGGTGTACTTAAGTTAAAATAGCTATATGATTTTCATTCAGAATTAGAACTCATATAGTTGCTCGTAAATACTTTTAATTATGAATTGTAAGATGATGACCCCATGGCACTAGCTTTAGAAATCAAAGCTATAATGCATGGCATTGATGCCACTGGAGTAAAGATTAATCTTCCTCTCATAGCCTTCATAAAAGGCCCTCTATCCTACCTACTCTCACTACCTTGAATCTTTGTAAGCAAGTGGCCAGATGAAAAGCATAACATTTGACTCCCTAGTTTTGGGTTGTAGAAAGAGAAAAGACCTTTAGAAAGAAGAAGCAAGCATCACAAACCATTGAAGAAATTGTATGTGTTGCCTAGAAAGGAAAAATATATCCTACAAAACGAGACAATAGCAGAAGAGGATGTGGGAGAAATGACTTCATACGAAGGGGGGGTAGAAGGAATGAGACAAAGAGACTTAATCTACATTGCGTCCATTGAGGAAGTATAGGTCATGAAGCCAAAGCATGCATAATTCCATGGGAGAAAATCAAAGAACAAGAAGGAAAAGACAAAGATCTAGAATAAGCAAAAGGTAATGCACCTGAATCTACTCATTATATTGTTTCCTCATTGTAATATTGGATTGCATGAGGATGTATTTAACATTGCTTCTACTACTTGAAGAGACACATGTATGCTTGACACAGGTGCCACCTGCCACATGACATTTCAAATAGCATCATTTGAAATAATTGATGAAAACATAGATGGCATGGTATATTTTGCTGATGTGTCGAGTCTCAATCCTTTATGGATTGGAACAATAAGACTCAAGTTTCCTAGACTTTCTGATTTTGTCTTGCGTGATGTTCTCTATCTTCCTTAATCGCAGAGAAATCTATTGTCCCTTATACATGTATGCCAACAAGTTCATTCCATCCACATTTTTTATGGAAACGTTGAGATAAGGAGGGCTCCCAACAAAAAAGTTTTGATGATTGGAGAGTAAGAAAACACATTTTTTAAGCTAAAGGGGACATCCACATCTTTTGCACAACATTCAACTCATGTTTCTCAGCGTAATGAAGGTACATTGTCCTCAAGTCTTCTATGGCATGCTAGATTTGGACATGTTAATTATGATAGTCTTTGTTTGATAAAGAAGAATGTTGTTTCTAGTCTTCCTACTATTCCTCGAAACTTAAAACAATGTTTTGCATGTATTCTTGGAAAACATAGAAAACAACAATTCCATGACTCCAATTCTAGAGCATCTAGAAAACTTGGATTGATTCATTCAGATTTGTGTGGTCCTATGTTTGTACCTTCTACAAATGGAAATAAATATATCATGACATTTATTAATAACTACACCATAACGTGTTGGGTAACTTTGTTAAAAGATAAGGCTAAAGAACTTGAAGCATTTAAAAAATTCCATGTATGGATTGAAAATGAAGCTCAAACTAAGATTTGTATTGTTCATACTGATAATGGAAAAAAGTATACTAGTAATGAATTTTAATCTATCTTCGACAACAAGGTATCCAACATCAAACATTAATTCCATTTAATTCTCAACAAAATGGTGTAGCTAAGAGGATGAATAGAACATTGGTGAACATGGTTTCTTTGAGAATGTAAAACTAATGTTTTGGGCTGAAGTTGTTTTGTGTGCAGTCTATGTGAAGAACAAATGTTCATTGCATGTTATTCTTATGAAATGTGGTATGGACACACCCCCTCCATCAGGAATCTCAAGGTTTTTGGCTCCACCTGTTATGCCTTGATTCCAAAACATCAAAGAAAGAAACTTGATGCAAGGAGTCGTAAATGTATTTTCTTGGGGTATTCTGATACCAAAGAGGCCTATCATCTTAATGATAAGGCGAATAAGAAATACATACTTTCTATAGATGTTGTATACCTTAAGTCCACCAAAAGTGATGACTCTGTTGAAAGACAACTTGATTAACTAGGAAGGATTTGTCCAATGAATATTATCATGAATTTGACAATGAGATTCCAAACATTGAAGGGGGGAACCCAATTCTGGGCCAATATTTGGAATCTCCCTCTACAGTACCAGAACCAACTCCTCCTTATGAAGAAGTTCCAAAAGCCTCATGAAATTTGGATGATATTATAAGGAGGATTGAGAAGTTTAACATTGATGATGCTACACCTTCAGACAAGCCATCTATTCCTTCTCCAAAATAGCTAAAGTCGTTAATCAAGACACTTTAAAGTGTCCATCCTGATGAGATCAAAAATACTGGGACTAGGAGTTCTACAAGAGATGACAATGGATGTACAAATTCAGGTGATATTGATGACATAAATATTGTGTATAATTATGAATTTAATTTGTATGCTAACTTTTAACATGCCTCATTCAAAGAAGTTTCTTCTCATGATGAATGGAAAGAAGCTATGTGGAAGGCATATGATTCTCTCATCAAAATGGGACTTGGAAGCTGGTGGACCCTCCATATGGAATCAAACCAGTTCTCTGCAACTGGGTCTTTAAAAACAAGTATAAATAAAATGGCTCACTTGATAAGCACAAAGAAAGGCTCATGGCAAAAAGATTTGCACAAAAGGAAGGTATTGACTATGAAGAAACTTTCTCTACCACAACAAAATGGGTGACCATACAAACCATATTATTTTTGGTAGCACAAAAAGGATGGAAAATCCATCATATGGATGTGAAGACAATTTTCTTGAATGGGGATTTGAAAGAAAATGTTTCTATGTCTCAACCTAAAATTTTTGTTGTAAAGGGACAAGAATAAAAGGTGTGTTTAAAGCTCATCAAATATTTGTATGGTCTAAAGAAAGCACCACAAGCATGATATGAAAATTTAACTCAGCATTTTCTGAAGTTAAATTTCAAACATTATAATCTTGATGATGCAACTTTGTTTTTCAAAAATGTTGGAAACCCAGTGGAATATCTTGTAGTGTATGTAGATGATTTGTTAATAATAGAAAACATTGAAAATTATATTGAATCCATGAAGAAAGGTTTTGAAATGACAAATTTATGACATCCTCATCTCTACTTGGGCATTGAAGCCAATCAAAATCCAAAATACATGTTCATTTCCCAAAATAAGTACGTTGGAGGACTACTAAACAGATTTGGCATGGTATATTGGAACCCTCTCTCCACTTCAATGGATCATAATTTAAAGCACACATCGAAGGAAGGGAATGAATTTGAGTATTTAACTAGGTACATTCAACTTATAGGAAGTCTCAACAACCTAACCACGACTAGACCTGATATCTCCTAGGTTGTGAGATCCTTTCCAAATTTATCCATAAACCATGTGAGGGACATTTTTCTGTTGTGAAAAGAGTCCTAAGATACTTAAAGGGAACTCAAGATTATGGACTTAAGTACACCAAGGTGGATGACTTTAGTCTTATTGCACATTCTGATTCAAACTTCAATGGGGACAAGGAAAATGGAGTATCAACTTCAGGATATCTCATGAGTCTATGATCAAAACTTGTCTCCTAGAGTTCATGTAAATAGTTATTTGCTATAGGTTCGACAACATAGGCAGAATATGTGGTAGCCTTAGAAGCAACAAAGGAAGTTGTGTGGCATGAGAAGATACTTAAATACCTGCAAGAGAAACAAGTGAATTGAACTCCTCTACTTGTTGACACTAATTATGCAATCAACTTTTCTAAGAACTTCAAATTCCATGATCAAACCAAGCACATCAACACGAAGTCTCATTTGATTTGATACCATGTAGAGGCCAGAAGTATTCATCTAAGACATTGTTCCACGATTGAGTAAATTGCAAACATATTCACTAAAGCACTTGGAAGAGAACAATTTGAAAATTCAAAATGGTGCTTAGGCTCACAAACACCCCTTCAGATTAAGTGGGGGAATTTTAGCGAATGTAATCCATCAGGATTATGGTAAAAGGGTAATTAGGTATGAATATTAATTCTATTAACAAATAGATTGTTGGGAAAAATGATAGCCCATGTGTATCCTCCAAGTAATAAATATTTCTTGTTTCTTAATGAATAAAAATTGGAGTGTTTTTCATGATCCTTAGGCTGACATGTGTCATCTCATGAATAATATGTGGGCAAATCGTAGAATGTTGGGGTGTTGTAAGTACTCATGGAATGGAAGGATGGTATGCAAGTAGATAGGAGTCCAAATGGCTCTCATCACTCCACCTGTATGGTTTCATATGCTCCTCCAAGAGACCTAGGCCCAAGTTAAGTTGCTCAGACCATGATGAAAACTAGTCAATCACATATTTTCCAGTGTTGTGTCTTCACCATTAGGTACAATTAATCATTAGTGCATCTAAGTGAACCAAGATCGTCAATTAAGGACAAATTGAGACTTCAAAAGGGGATTCTCTTCCAAATTTGGGGCTTTAATCTCATAATAGTGTTACCTCCCTAGGTAAGAGTGGATAATAGACAATTCTATTAGGTGTTCCCCACCCCTAAGGGAAAAACATGTCCCTGGTACATCCTTCAGTCAACAAGTGGCAGGTGAATAATGATGGAGTGGAATGGGGATGAAGGGGTGTCACGGACATATGTCATGGTTACAAGGATATCAATAATGAGGAATTCCACATATTGGGTATAAAAATGTAATGAGAAAGAAATCGTTGTTGCATGAGTTACCCTAGCCTTTTTTTTTCCACCCTTCTTCATTTTCCTTTATCCTTTTTTTTATTTTTCTTTGTATTTCTGCATGAAGCTTCAGGAGCTGAGAGCATGTTGTGAATGATGTATAAAATTTATTTCCCCTTTAAAGGTGGGGCAGTTCATCACCCACCAGGGGTTAGGATGTGCATGGGTTTCTTTATGATGTGATGGGGCAATTAGTGTCCCTAAGAACTAGGGTGATGGTCATAATGATAAGGAACTATGAGTTTTTTGGGAAATTTTTGGATATGGCAATGATATATTGTGACAAAAAGAGTTGGATTTGATTGCCAAAGAATCCCATACATATAGTTGGGATAGAGATATCTTCATAGATTGAGATAGTGATGTTGTATGAGACAAGCTTAGGCTTGTGGCTAATGCCTCCATGAGAGGAAATATGAATAAGGTATCCTTTATGACATGCATCTTCTCTAACATAATATTTGATTTGATGTTCCATATGAACAAGAAAACAAAGGATTGTTTCTCGAAAGAACTGCATAAAGTAGTATGATTGAACTCTTCGGTGAATTATTTGAGTTGGTACTAGATATGAACATGTTGATATGTTTCTAATATATA
The DNA here is from genome assembly GCA_000404065.3 of Pinus taeda. Lineage (NCBI taxonomy): Eukaryota > Viridiplantae > Streptophyta > Pinopsida > Pinales > Pinaceae > Pinus > Pinus taeda. Next base: position 212,795 of record APFE030651354.1, read on the forward strand.
AGGAGAAACATGGATTGATGGATGTGACCCTCTTGGGAAAGGGTATGAACTGATCGAGAACACTGAGCATAGATATTCTCCATTAGTTGAGCTCCCCAAGGAGGGAATGGAGCATTGAGGGCTCCTGGGGTTGAGGGATCTCCAGACAATAGGCTATCGCCCATATCTATCACCAATATGGTGGAAGATGTATGCTCCCCTATCTTGGTCTATGCAAAGTATACCCCAGTTGGCATCTATCTTTCCCACCCATCTATCCAATGGGTGTTGGTTGCTTGAGTTAGGCACAATACTTACTATTAATGGTAAGTGGCATCTTGCTCAAGCTAGAGATGCAGGTGTTCTACCACATGACTCTTGAGGATCATTTTTGGGAATATCAACAGGCAATATGATGGATGAGATATTATATATCGCATATTTCTTGACATAGAGGGGAAGATGTATGCTCCCCTATGAGATGACCTTGGGGTGAGAGTGTCCCATAGGGCCTTCCTCATTGTTAGCAGATTTCGAGTTGAACTAGGTTACCTAATGTCATTCTAGATTAATCTAGTCTCTTTGATTCTTATGTGGGTTGAGTTGAAAATCCTCGATGATGACTTTCTCAGGTAGTAGCATTGGGCTCCCCACTAGTAGTGATTCCAGGTGGTAGTAGTGGCTCCCTGATGAATAGATGGTGGTAGCTTGGGATCCCCTCCAATGTTAAATTCTTTTTGTTTTATATTCGAGTGTTCAACATACGAGCAAAGACATTTAGAGATAAGTTAATCTAGGGGATCAAAAATATTCTCAAAATGAAAGTCCTCAAATTCTCCCGAAACTAGTGCCAAATCATAGATCTCATCGTTCTGATTCCAATGACGCTTGAATCACCTCAATCCGACATCATATGAGGAATTTTTCTCGTTCTAAATTTTTTGGAAAATAACTAAAATATCAGCTTGTAGGGTTGACTAGATAGTGTATGATTTCCATGTGGTGGTCCATACAATGACATCATGCTAACATCAACAGGCTAACCGGGAGGTACGATGGTCGGACGAGCCAATCTTGAACTAACGCGTGGAAGATAATGGTTGGATGGTGGTGGGTGACTATAGTTTGGACACTTGGTCCAATGGTTGGGTGACATGTGGCTCAATCACAAGGTGCCACGTGGCACCTCGGATTAGACCAAAATTTATTAAGGTTGATTGTTTAACACTGTGCAGGGTTCGACCCCATAACCTCTCAACTACAAAACAAGCACACTATCATTGTGCCATTGAAGGTTCTTATTATAACTTAGTGCAAAACATGTATTTAAAGTGTTTATTTTTAGTAGTTTGGGGGGCGTCGGGCTAGCGAGTGTGATCGATCGGCCCATTCCCAGATGGTATCGTATTTATGGGATTGTAGTCAATGGAAAGGAGGGGCGAGGCACGTGACACCTTTCCCACGCCCCAGCCCATGATCTTATCACCTAACATGACCAAAGGTGAAAGATTCGGGAGGGATGGGCACGTAGCACCCTTCCCATGCCCAGCCTGTAGTTCTATTTAATTTCAAACGACCAGGAGTGGGGTCGACGGGATGTGTAGCCTATGGCCCATGCCCGACGATCATATTCACTATCATGTGACCGACTATAGGTGGATAAATAGGGGTGTGAGGTTTAGTTATCAGTTCTACATTTTTCACCCGACGCATCAGGATTTGTGCACCGAACCCGCCATTTTTACATGCTAAAATTTCACCTTGCAAATCCACCAAAGTGTAGTTTTGTTGATAGTTTTCTAGGGAGGTCGAATTTGTAGAACAGTTAGGAGAGAAATGGAGAAGGACGCCTAACTTGGCCATTTTTTCAACGTTTTTTAGCCTAAGAAAAGCCTACATAGGGGTTTTTGGGTGTTCTAGACACAATGGCAGTTTTTTTTTTCAATTTGAGCATTATATGTTGATGTAATTTCAAATTTGAGCATATAATTTAAAGGGCCACCTTTTGAATTTGGAACTGGAGAAGTAACCCAGGAGGAGTGAACTCCTTCATCAAATTGTTGTGTTGTGATGTTGCATGTTGTCTATTTTCCACTATTAAAATATGAAAAATTTAACTTAGATTGTGTGCTTTTACAATATCAATCCACTGCCCAAAAGACATAAACTAGCTTGCAAATCTTTACATGAAGCCTTCCATTTTAATTTTAGATCAGTTTGGTATGAAAGCATGGCTTTTGTGAAGGTTTGACATATTTTGCAAGTGTTTTTCTTGAATTATTACAAGGTCTAAATTACAAATAGGAGGATTTCTTGAAGAACCAAACCGTCAAATTGGTTTAAGGAGGCCAAAAACTCCACAAGTCATGGCTCATGAAGAAGGAAAAGCACCAGAGATGCTTGAGGATGAGAGATACTTTAGAATGGATTTCTATGATATGAGTAAGATGGTCAAAGTATTGTACAATGAGAGGGCAACAAGATTATAAGGAGAAAGTTCTAATAACCCAAAATGTAATGGTGGTGATGGGAGAAAGCCTCCACCTACACCTCCTCCTTCACCTCCATCTACACCACCATCCTCACCTCCTTCATCTCATAGATCTACTCCTCCTCCATCTCCAAAAGGACATGCTAAGTCTCCTTTGGTTAATCTTGATGTCAAGTTTGAATTATTTATGTACAATGGGGAAGTAAATGCTGAAAAGTTGGATAATTGGGTTCATCAAATTAAAGTCTATTTCAGGATTCAAAATATTAATGATGATGTCACTAAGATCCATCTTGATTCTCTTCACTTAGAAAGTGTAGCACTCATCTAGTGGGAGGGTAGAACTCAATAATATTTGAAGAAAAGTGGTAAAATTATCTCTTCTTGGAATGATTTTATAACTGCATGAAGAAGGCAATTTTATTCATTATCTTACATGCAAAAAAACAATTATGGATTGGACAAATTTTAGACAAGCTAAAGGTAAGAGTGTCCAAAGTTACACATAAGAATTTAGAAGAAGAGATTTAATATTGGATATTGATTTGCCTTCACAAGATACTATCCTTAAATACATAGGTGGATTACATAGTTATTTGAGACATACTATATTTATGTTTAATCCCACCAATCTAGATGAAGTATGTGTTCAGGAAAGTCATTTCGAATCAAGAGGCAAGAATGTTCCTCAAGAGACTAGCAAAAAACCTTTCAAAATTGGAGACAAAGGAAAGGGTATGTTTAAAGGAAATGGAAAAAAGAATACTACTGTCAAGAAATAGGGAGATAAAATTACATGTGAACATTGTTCAAATGAAGGTCATGGTGAAGACCACTATTGGAAATTACATCCATAAATGAGACCAAATAATTTCAATAACAAGGGGAAACAAAAGACTACTGCTACAACGCAAATTTATCCTGACGGGAGTAAAAGCAAAAATACAGCCTATAGTGCTTCATCAACAAGAAGACTGAGCAAAATTTTACGTAAAGACAAGGGTGGATATGATATAGTTATTGATAATACATCAAATGGGGGGCAAGTGGTTGACATTGTAGCTCTAGAACCAGAGATTCTTATTTTAGAAGGTGAATTGATCAATGTTGATCAGCCATTAACAAATAACCCTAATGAGGGTGGATTTGGTCAAGGAGATGCAGAGATATTACTCAAGATCCATTGAATGTTAAAGGTCTTTTATTATTCTTAGCATTTTTCATTTGACACAAATCTTTTTGGTCCTTAAGAAGAAACAATTTGATAAATTTCAATTGGGCGAGATCAACAAGATCTAGAATTTGATTCAGGTGATGAAACCAAAATCATAGCCATGGGAATGCAAGGTATAGATTCTAATGCAAGTAATAGACCTTCTATTAAGCCTATAGAAACTCAAAATGATAAAGAAAGAAGTGATTTTTTTCATATCAGGGTCATTACAAATCATACAAAAATTGATACATTGTTTGATAGCGGATTCCAAGTCAATCTTATCTCTGAAGCAATTGTCAAGAAACTTAATCTAGAAACTACACCTCATACTAAACCTTACCCTTTGGGTTGGGTATGTGATAATGCCAAATTACAAGTGACAAGAAAATGTAAACTCAAATTTTCCATCACTTTTAAATTTAAAGATGAGATAGAGCTTGATGTTGTACCACTTGATATTTACGGACTATTTTAGGGAGTACATACTTGTATGACCGAAAATCCATATTCTATCATCATGAGAAAAAATATCATATTTTTAAAGATGGAGTTGAGTATATTGTTAGATCACATCACAAGAAGATGCACTTATCTCTTGTTAGTGTTGGTTAGATGAAAATGATTGTAAATGCTAGTAAGAATTTTGTGGTGTTAATGATTAAAACTAAAGATATTGTCGAATCTAAATATTTCACAAGATGTGATTCTAAACTCAAGCATGAATTGGTTGAAGTTGTTAACACTTATGACAAGATTTTTCAAGAACCTGAAGGGTTGCCTCAAAAAAGAGGAATTCAACTTGAGATTCACTTGTAGCAGGATGCACCACTTCCAAATATTAACATGTATAGAATGTCAGTTTTGGAGAATGTAGAGATCAAGAATCAAATTCAAGAGTTGCTTGAAAAAGGAATCATCAGGCCTAGAACATCTCCTTGCGAGTCTCATATTTTCTTGGTTACAAAGAAATATGGTACATGGCACACGTGTCTGGATTTCCAAGATTTGAACAAGATCATGGTAAAGAATCGTTATCCTCTTCCTCACGTTGATGATTTGCTAGATCAGTTAAAGGAAGTTGTTTACTTTACTAAGTTATATTTGAGAAGCAGTTATCATCAGATAAGGATTGTTGAAGATGATATTTAGAAAACTACTTTCAAGACAAAACAAGGTTTGTTTGAATGGTTAGTTATGTCATTTGGGTTTTGTAATGCACCTACCACATTCATGAGGGTTATGAATGATGTGTTGTGATCATTCCTTGATTATCTTTTCATAGTCTACTTAAATGATATTATGATTTTCAGTAAGACTCCTAAAAATCATGTCAATCATGCGAAACAAGTTTTGATGTCTTGAAAAAGGAAAAGTTATATTTGAAGATGTCTAAATGTGAATTTGGGAAAACATCTTTAGCTTATTTGGGTCATATTGTATGAGAGGGTGAATTGAAGATTGATCCCTTAAAGTTGATGTCATTGTGAATTGGCCTACACCCAACAATATAATAGAAGTTAAGAGCTTTTTGGGAGCAGCCCAATATTGGAGAAAATTTATCACTAACCTTTCACTCATTGCAACAGCATTACATGTTTTGACAAGTGTGAAACAGATCTTTTAGTGGGGAGGCAAATAACAGAAAACATTTGATATTTTGAAAAAGAAGATTAGTACAGCACCAGGTCTGGCACTTCTAGAGCTTAAGTAGTCATTTGAAATTCAAACCAATGCAATAAAATATCTGATGGGGGCAGTTTTGATGCAGCATGGTAAGCCAATATGTTATCATTCTGAAACCTTTACCAATGCAATAATTAACTGTCCAAATTATGATAAAGAGTTGTATTCTTTGGTACGAAGCATGAAGAAATGGAAGAATTATTTGATGGGTAAATAAATGATTATTCATACTGACCATCAAACTTTGTAGTATTTACAATTAGAAACCAAGCTACAACAAGCTAGACATTTCAGGTGAATGGGATTCCTAATTCAATTTCATTTGGTAATCAAATATAAGAAAGGTATATACAAAAAGGTTGCAGATATGTTATCAAGGCCTATTGTTAATGCATTTGTTATTCTTAATCATAACTCAATCATGCATCATGCATGAAAGTCATATTGAATAGTATGCTCAAGATGACAATTTTAAAGATGTTTATGCAACTTTGAGTCAAGGCAATCATGTTTAAGAGTTGGATTATCATGTTCAAAAAAAATTGTTGTATCATCTTGGCAAGTTATTTGTTTAACAAGGTGAAAGAGTAAATGTCATAAGGGAAGCCCACATTTCTCTTATTGTTGGCCACTTTGGTGTAGGTAAAACAATCGCTCAAATTAAAAGGTATTATTATTGGCCTTACATGAATGAAATTGTTTCAAGATATGTGAAAGGATGTTCCATGTGTGCTACTAACAAGCCAAGTAATAGGAAATTGGGTTTTTACACTCCACTTCCTATCCCTTCTCTTCCTTGGGAAGTATTTCTATGGATTTTATTGGGGGACTACCAATGTCTAGGAAATTTCATGATTATCTATATGTTTTTGTGGATTGTTTTAGAAAAATGTGTGTTGATGCCATGTAAGAAATAGGATACAATTGAATAGACCACAAATATTTTCTTCCAAAATGTATGGGTTCACTTTGGTTTACCCACTTTTATTATTTATGGTCGAGATTATTGATTTGTTGGGATGTTTTGTTCAAGTTTATGGGAACTCATGGACACAAAATTGAAGAAGAGCACTACATTTCATCCACAACCCAATAGTCAGACAAAAGTAGTGAACATAATAGTAGTGCATCTCCTTCGAGGATATTGTGGTAAGCATCCTAAACTTTAGGATGAGCATTTGCATTACATCCAGCATGTCTACAATTTTGGCAAACATTGATCCGAATCGGATCCATAAACGACTGACAAAGAACCTTGACTGTATCAGGATGAAACAAATCTTTAAAGAATCCAAAACAGCATCAAAATCACCCTGAACCAGTGGCCATGGTAGCCAACGTGGAACGACGAGTACCTCGGTCAAAGCGCACTAACCGAGGCCCATGGAGACCGTGCAAGCAGCCAAAGTAGCCCCTGGGAGCCCCGGATCGGGAAAAGGAGGTGATTTTCGATGCGCAATTAGTGCCTGTTGGGCAAACAGGGCCAAAATGGGGGAGCCTTAAGCCCTTGGTCACGTTGGGAGCCAGAGAACCGCGAGCAGAGAAACGAAAAGCGCTAAGTGCAAAGGTGGGACCCGCGCCCTGGAAACCGGCGGTTTTGATCAGGGCGCCCTTGAACGGTAAGAGGTTTTGGACAGGAGTGGAGCGATCCCATACACCGATCGACGCGTGGTGGCGGAGGAGAGAGAAAATTGTCATTGATCGCGCGCTATCGGTCGAGCAAGTCAACCGTGCTTGATGTGCGTATGACGTCGGATCTTGAGGAGCCCAGATCGGATGGCTGAGATTGTGCCCGATAGAAAGAAGCAGAATCGACAGGGAATTAAGCCACGATTTAAAGGGATTTGGAATCTGTTTGACTGCCACGGTGGAGAAAGAACATATCCATGACATAACCAAAGAAATGAATCGATGAGCATGCTGGCGCTGTTTCGATGGGGACATGTGGCCACTTCCCAAGCATTCATGCTGACGCCAAATAAGGAACTCCAAGTGCAGCTGCAGAAGGAGAATCAATGCAGGCGGGAGAGGAACCGAACAGGGATAGGGATTGAATGGTTAAAGCCATGAACAGAGATAGTCGAATGAGGAGGAATTGAGAGGAGTCCAAGCGACCAAGAGAGATAGTGAACAGTGAACCTTGAGAGGAGGACTGAACACAGAGAACAGTAAAGCCAAGCAGAGGAGATAGAGGGTCGAGATGACCATAGGCAGTGTCAAGCACCAGAGAGCTTGAAGATTCAAGCTTTTCCATAGAGGAATCTATCCGGACTGAGCATTGCATTGGCTCTTTCCACTGTAGACCAAGGGTCACAGAGCTGGTAGGAAGAAAAAGAGTCTGTGAACTCTGAGTGGCTTGGGGAATCCAAGAACCACCCTACCTACCAAAATCTGCTTCAGGAGAACTCACATTGAGTCCCTGTATTGCAATTTCTCTGCTGTAAGACACAATAAAACAAGGCCACCACTGAAGCTGGACCGAAGACGTAGCCCTGCAGAATAGGGTGAACTGTTACCAGGAATAGTGTCCGCTCGGAGCTGCTATTCCCACTAATATTGGTAGTTATCTTAGAAACAAACAAGTAAAGTCTACTTTCGCTTTCCTTTATGAAAATAGATAAGAGTGGAACAAAGGACACCAACCTTAGTCTTGTGCTTGGTTCCCTTGTTTGATTCCTCTCCTTCCTGATAGATGTTTGCCGCATCTTCTTTGCCTGCCTAGCTTCAAAGAGCACCTGTGGCATCAAAGCAACATACTACTATCGAAGAACAGAGATCTGTATTCATAAATAACACAGGACCAGATATGTGTTAACCATACAAATGCATATATAATCAAACATACAAGAATATGGAGGAAAAGTTGAATAACTTTATTAATATCAAGAATAGCAAGAGGATTACAACCAATTTTTCTGACCCAACATCATCCTCCAGCAAGAAAGCCCTTCTTCACCTCAAGTAAAGCTTAGATCACCCAACGCTATGAAGTTTCACCAGAAAACCAACAACACTTCTCTACAAGATACAAGATTCCAGACTCTGGATCTCTATGATGAGGGATCCATATATAGATGATTGTAGGGGGGTAAGTCATCTTATGGGGTTTTGATTAGTGTCCTCTCTCTGATAGTTCTTGATTCCACTTGGAGACTGATGATCTCTTACTCATCCCTGGTCGAAAACAGAGAGGAAGTGTCAGAGGGGAAGCTTTTGGAAGATTCTATGATCTTCCACCTCGCAAACTGTCTCTGCCATTTGTCCATTCTCACCCATCGCACCCTACAAAGGGGCCATATAGTATGCATCACACCCTTTACACTGGGAAGGTGATATGCATCGCAGCCTCTGCACTGGGTATTCAGTATGGTCCAGTTTTGACCATTTCTGAGCAGTTTTTAGTGGAGAAATTCTGGGAGATGATATAATCAGCTGACCTTGTTCCTTTAGGTAGTGAAGCAACACTTTTAGGGACTTAGGAGCCCTTAGTTTATGGACATTTATGATTGGGGTGTTGCAGTGCCCAAAAATGTCTATAACAGTTGCCCCCTAAAGCATGAGGTCGTTAATCTTTTGATGTCGGGTGAAATGCTTTACCATGAGGATCCAAAGTTTTTTCGAGTTGGGAGGTGACCTGTAATAAGATACAATACAATACATTATCTTCACAACATTTTTCATGATCTAGCTGAGGCAGGCATTCCCATGCTCAGCTTTATAAATTTATTTTCATGTACATAGGACAGACAATCATCTGTGTGGCAAACTGATGATTCAGACTCATCATCCTTTGATTTGGATGATCATCTATTCGGCAATGATGTACATTTGATGTCTTTATATTCCTGAATATATCGCAGCCTAAATGGATGAAACTAGATCCAGGGTCTTCAAAACTCGTTCAATCTTCACTCGGAGTACAAATCGATCCATGTGAAAAATGTTCTGGAGTCGAACATGGAAAGACATTGTCTGATTACCAGCCAATGATGCAAGCTGTTAACCGACGCGAGAGGAATCGCCAATAATGACAATGACCCTCAAGGTACTATAGTACAATTCGCGCAGTGTCAAAAAGGACTTGGCGTCGAACACCACGCAAAATCTCTCGGTTGAAGGCCATTAATGTAAACCTGTCACCGAAAGTGAGAAACTTGCCATTGAGGCATGCAAGCTTCAAAGTACTGAAAGGGTTGTTCCTAGGTCGACTTCTTGGATAATGAGCTGATGTCAACAAGAAGTGACCCATCATAGGAGGGCCTTAATGAATCCCACATCTACGACACGGAACGAAGCAAATGATTTTGGAGGTGAAAATGATCTGATGATACAGGGTTCAGGGTGGGGGTCATGAAAAGAATGGAGCGTGAATATATTGCAGCGGGTGAGACATAGGTGAATTCTCCGAATGACTTCTCTTGAGCATATCAGCGACACTGATGATGGATTGGTAGCATTAAGCGCAAATATGGATGGTGTGATGGACCAATGGTGATATGACCAGTGAACGGAACAGCCCAACCCGGCTCGGATGCGGAGAGAAAGTGTCATGTTCAAGAGCGACTTGCTACCAATAAAGTTTTTTCAAGTTTTCTTCCCAATTTTCCCCAGTCACTGCTGACTAGTACCTCTTTATTTTTGTCAAGCTTGAGGAGGATAACATATTCTTGTTCTATAATCGGCCCTTTGGGCAAACCTGTCACTATATTTTAACGAGCCTAGCGACAATGAAACTCGTTCTCGTCCATTTGGACGAGTTTGTCGCTATTCAGTTTTAACGAGTTTAACGAAAAAGATAACTCGGTCCTTTTTAATTTTAGAGAGTCTGAAAGGGATGGAAAGGAAACTCCAAAGATTATTTTTTGTCATATAATCTCTTAAGTCCAGAAAAGCGTAAAATAATACAAAAGGGATGAATTTTTGATAGTTTTAACGAGCCGAACACGACAAGCGCTCGATCTTTTTGTGTAATAATCCCTCAAGTCCAAAAAGATTAAAATCTAGAGGAGGGATAGAACTTCTAATGACTTTAACAAGCCGGAGAGGCTAATCGCTCGGCAATCTTTTCATATTTTACGAGTCAGTTGAAAAGAGCTTAAAGGAGACTCATTTTTCGAGGAACGAGTGATGATTTCGGGTAGCAGCTGATTCCAGGGAAGGTTTGGAATTTTCCAATCATGGCAGTGTCACAAGGATGCCTAATAGAATCACTATTCGCAGATGTTCCTCGAAAGGGTAAACAATCAAATGGAGGTGAATGATTGGCTAAAAAACAGAGTGGAGGTGATGATGAGAACACGACCAAGGCTCAAAAGTTGATGATAATGCATTCACAATGGTTATTTACCGGTTCATTTTTTAATGAGCTTAAACTCTGGGCGAAACATTTGCTCATTGCTTATGTTTATTTTTTAACGAGCTTGAATTCTACGTTAAAACTGCTCGTGGCGGGTTTATTTTTAAAGAAGCTTGAACCCTGCGGTAACACTGCTCGTGGCGGGTTTATTTTTAAAGAAGCTTGAACCCTGCGGTAACACTGCTCGCCAGTCATATAATAAGGATGTCTCATCTAAGATGCCATTTTTTATGGGTCTTGCACCTTTTGAAGCTTTGCCCCGGATCCTTTCTTTATGCAAGCTAGGAAACGACCAGCCTTATGAGTTTAAAGGGTTAGAGGACCTACAAATTTAAAAAATAAATGGTCGCTCTTCGCTTGCATGCGAAAAGGTTTGCATGCCCCCAGGTATAGCGAAAAATTCCCAGGTTACCATGAGAGCTCCCCATCCGCGTTGCAGACAAAATGCTTCCTTGGCGATATCTACCGAAATCGACAAAGGTGAGTGGCACAGTCACCTCCACTCACATAACTTTGATGAGGGAATCTTATTCTAGCCTAATCCCATTTTCCTGTGAGGAAGTGTGTGTCAAACTAGTCATATATCCTCCACGGAAACCTACTCTATACCCAAGGTTTTCCTACCGAAACAAACCAAGGTGCATGCCCCCTGGGTTTCAGTCATATCCTCCTGAATCACTCGCACTCATCAGGTGGACAGACTGGATATCAATGAGACATTCCTTGCGTGAAAAGACCATTTAGGGATGGCATTTGACTATTTGCTATGTGTGAACTAGGGAATGACAGTTGGTCTACGAGCTTGACCATTCTGCCTTCGTGCGGAAAACACATTACTCTAAAGAGTGAGGAGACGACGGCTCCCATGCAATAAATATAGTCATGCCCAAGGAGTAGATTATAATCTAGGGGTCCTTGGACTACCATCACATTCAAGTGAACGGTTTTCCTTCTCAAAGTAATGGGCACATTGGGAAGGATCCCTAGCGGTCGACTGGTTCCTTTGTCAAAGCCTATCAGATTTCTCATTTCAGGCAAAAGCGATGGCGAACTAAGCGCTTTCCAAGCAGTTGAGGAAACAATGCCTTTTCAATACTACAGGTAGTTTATGGACTTGTGTGACCAAAGCACAGCAGAAGATAAGGCAAAGATGGCAGAATTTTACCTGCATAATATGGCCCTCATAGACATGAATGTGTGGGATCCCAATGCTAGGCTAGGGGACCTACAACTAATGGCCATGGCCTCATGGATGAACCATGAAGAGTTGAGGGCAACAAAAGTAAAAAGTTTGATGATAAGAGAGAAGAATGAGCCATTAATGATCAGATTTGAGCCATCAAATCCCATGGCACTCATCAAAACACACCAGATGCTTGCCAATAATCCTTAGATTGCCCCTAGATATATAAGTGATCAAGCACAAGCCATTTCACATTTTGAGGACATGGAAAGGCTACTTGGGGATGACTGTGTGCATGCATGTATGAGGAGATGGAACACCTTACCACACAGTCTGAAGATCAAGGAATATCATTCCCCCATGAGGATGAAGGAGGCACTAAGGAAGGTGCCAATGTACAAACACTCCATGCAGAGGCTACAGGTCAACTGGATTGGCCTCAAACTGAGTCCCCCACTGCTGTTAGGCATGCTAGAAGGAAGAATAGAAGAAGAAGAGCAGAAGCAGTGGGAAGAGATAGATAGAAAGGCAAGCTTCTATGACAAGGAAGAGGAAACAACATCAGAAGCTTGGGATGCTAGAGAGGCCACTAGGGCCATAAAAGATGAGGAGATGGACTAAGTTGCTCAGAGGATGAGCAACACCTTCAGTAGGGGGGTGATGATGAGCCCCATAAATGGGTAATTATATGGGCTCATTTTACCTCCTAACATAATCAAATCAACCATTATCTTAGCTTATTGTATGTTTTTTTATTATATTTATGCTTATGGAGTGAGTTGAGTTAGTTATGATGCCATGTGGTCTAATATTTGTTTAATGCAGCTTATTGTTGAATTTTTAAGACAAAGTCAAAGATTTAGTGGACAAATGGCAGCAATAAATCGAAGTGGACAAAGAAGATGACTTAGAGGAGGAAATCCCCCTCATTTATTACTCCCCACTTCATATTCCCCTTCATTCAGCTCGAAGTATAAACAGCCAAATCAATGCACTAGGAGGAAGCTGAGCAAGTGGAAGATAACTGATGATTATCTTGACTTTTGGGAGCCAAGCCTCCCTGATTTTAAGGAAGATGTTGGTAGCTTTAGTTGTATAAGTAGATAGGCTTAGGGCCTCACTAGGTTCGGATTTTTGTTGGATTTTTTCTTATGTAAACTCTACTCAACTTCGAGCTTATTTTTGTGACAGTTTTTTGTAATCTTGTTATTGTTTTGATAATAAAGATGGAATACTTTTTGAGTTAGCATTGAGTTACCTCAGAGGGCTGAAGCTCTTGGGTTAGGGCCCAATCCAAGTAGCCAAGCTCCTCTTTACTTTTATTTGTATGTTTTATTTCAGTTTGTAGATTAGGTTGTTGTTAGATGAATTTCTTTTATGGTTAAGAATAGGTTGCTTTTTGATGATTCAATAGTTTGCTTCCATTTGTGATTTCTATAGCAGGTTAAGTAATGATAAAAAGAATATTCAAAAGGCTAACAATAGTTCCTTGGCCTCTCTTCCTCCCTTTGGGACCATGAATTGAGGCGAAGACCCTCTTGCTGCCCCAAAAACACAAATTTTCCTCATTCATGGGACTTCTAGTGTTTGCAGTTTGTTAGAAGGTTAATGCTTTGCTTTAGATCTTTTCCACCAGGCTCACTTCTTTATTTGCAATAATTCTTCTTCCATGCTTTCTTACTTGTAGCATTTCTTAGCATTTTCTTTCATAGACCATAGTTTAGACTAGCTTGATGCAAAATTATGTTTTCCTAGATGCACTCATTCCATTGCTTGTTTGATCTTATTGGTTGACTGTTAGTTATTTTGCAACAAATATCTTCTAACAACAGGAAATTCTATCAGCCATCACATCCTCTCTCTGATCCATGCCCTACAGGTCACCCAAAGCTCACTTCAAATCTGCCTTAGTTTTCTGCATTTTTCCATAGAACTTCTTCCTCTCTCCTTGAGAAAACCCAATCATCTTTCTCTCTCTTGGTGATTATTGATAGACGCTAGGCACCTTAACACCTCATTCCACCCTTCATCCATCTTTTCCACCCACTCTCATACCCTCAAAACCATGAAATATGCTCTCAGCCTCCTCTTGTATACCTCCTATAGACCTCTTGTAGATCCCCTGTGTCATCCTGTAGACTTTCTTGTAGGCTTTCTTTTGAAGGCTGAGTGTGGGAAAAGTGTCGAGAAGGCCACCTGAGACCTCCTAGGACCCATCCACACCATCCTACATCCTCTCATGTCCCAAAGTCGCCCTTCAACCCCACTTATTCACTTACACCTTCACACACAATAAAATACATGCATGTAAAATTCACAAAAAATACATGGAAATCCCAAAAAGATATTTTTTTCTTCTCATTTACTTCTAGAAATAGCTTGAGTAGATTTTGTTTACTTCCTTGAGTAGGTAATGGCATTCATTTCATGATTTTCATAGTGCTTTCTGCAAAAATAGGATTAGTTGGTTAATTAAGGTTTACTAGGTTTGCTTTGCATTTCAATCTTTCTCATTTCTACAATTAGAGTAGCCTTTGTAGAGTAATCTTTTCTTTCATCACATATAGAGCTTCTTCTGGAATCCATAGAAGTTGGCTTGAGCTCCTAGTGATCTTGCGCCGGCTGACCAAGTGACAACTTGCAGTAAGAACTAGTACCTGTGCATATAGCACCGTCGCTTCCAAGTTTGTTATGAGCTACCGGGTTGATAAGAGTAAAGTAGGCAGGCCAGGAGTTGCAACATTATTGCTGCAATACTAGTGCTCACCATGGTTTTCTTCACAGACTAAGAAAATTTCAATAGAATTCAATGGACATTCATTCCTAAGATGCCTCCTGGTGCATCTGGGACAAAAAGTGGCCAAGGCTCTCTCTGCTTCCTCCTGCTTTCTTTTAATGTGCATATTTTCCATTTCCAAGGCAAGGGTTTGCAACATCTCACTTTTGAAATATTCCAGCATGTTTCCAATTTCACCCTTGATGGATGAGTTGGAAGAGGATCTACTGACCATAGGTTGACTACCCCTACCCTTTTTCCTAGCTTCCCTAGAATGGTTTCTAAAGACAGTGTTGATATCCTCATAGGGTAATTGGTAGATATCTCCTCCTACTAACAAGTGTAGGTTATCAAGAAGATCTTCCCTTACTCCCCTAAGCAGTACCTACTTTAGTGACTCAGGGTCAAGTGTGCACTTGGCCCTTTTGTACCTAAGTTGGAACCTTTCTTCGTAATCCTCTAGGGATTTATCATTGCCTATGGTCATCCTAAAAATTTCCTCTTTAGTATCCTTTGACTGACAATAGTCTCGATAGTTGTTGTTAAAGGCTTGTTGCATCTGAGCCTAAGTTGTGATGATATCCCTAGGTAAACCCATGAACCAGTGCAATGCTGCATCCTTGAGGGTAGATGGAAATAGTTTTAACTTCTGCTTATCATATGTATAGTCATAGGTTCGGCATATAAAAGAAAACTCAAATAGGAAAGTGGCAGGGTCTTCTATGGTCAAGCCATGGAAATGAGGTAGGACAAAGGGGCTGATATTTTTTATCTTAGTTTCCCATTGGTTTCCCTAACGGGGAAGGCACCCTCAACTCTCTCTCTCTATTCCCTTTGTCATTTCTATTTTAATCCATTGGTTCAGTAGTAATGGGTGCTTCTTATTCTTCTTCCCTTATAGGTTCTTCAAATATGTCAGGTTGCTCACCTAAGGGTTCCTCCAGTTCACAACCACTGAAGAAGAGGGAAGGTTGGTTGTTTGCTGTAGTGGGGGTATTTGGCAAAAATTTCCCTAAGTTATCCCTATTCCTAGGAGGCATGAAAGGAAATGTTTTTGGTTTGGTTTTGTGTTTTTTTCAAACTTGGAAAGTACTTTGCAGAATTGAAATTGATGATTGAATGAAAACTACTGACTGAATGAAAAAAATACTTGCTGAATTGAAATCTTGCTTGCAAAATGAAAAGGAAAGAAAAAATTGCAAAATGAAAAAAAGGAAACAACTAAATTACTTTTGCATAAATAAACTAATGGCATAATATTGGAGACAAGAAATAGAAGAAAAGAAAGCAGTAATCACATTTTACTCAGACACCTCCTTGGCAACGGTTCCAAAAAGTGATGAGTGCCAGTATTACAGCAAGAATATTGCAACTCCTAGGCTACCATATTTACTTTATCAACCTAGGGTTCATACAAACTTGGAGATGATAGTGCTGTATACACAAGTAACAGTGATGGTTTTGCCTTTTGTCACAGTTCAGCTGGCGAGAGACCACTAATTTTTTCAAGCCAAACCTCTATGGATTCAAAAGAATCTTGGTTTGTTGATGGAAAAAAGGGAAATCTTCTCTAAGGGAGAGCTACTCTACTGCAATAATGGAAAAGCCCGAAATTCAATGCTAAATCACACCATTTCTTAATTAACTACCAAGAAACTATGCTTTGCAATAATGCTAAATTATCATGAACCAAATGCTACTATCTAAACATGGAAGTAAGAAGCATCAAACATCACTAATGTGCAAGTAAGGGGACTGAAATAAATATATTTTTGTCTTGTTTCCTTTTCATGCAAAATCAAGAGTGCAAACTAATTTCTTTTGGTGATGTGGCAAGTGAATTAAGGATGTTGGAGGATGGTTGGAAGGGTTAGGAGATTCTTGGATGGTGTGGGAGAACCTTGGGAGGATTTTGGTGACTTCCTAGAGGTTTTCCCTCAATTCGGCCTCAAAACAGACCATTTCAGGAAAACCTATAGGATGTACTAGAAACCTACAGGATTCCCTATAAACCTACAGGATATAGCCGAGAGAAAAATGTGAGGTGTTGGAGGTGATGGAAGGCTTCGAAAAGGTGGTTGATGGGTGGAATGGAGTGGGAGAAGGTCTAAGATCACTCATAAGTCAACAAAAAAGATAGGAGATCGTTGGATTTGCTCAATGTGCTTGGAAGAATTTCTATGAAAAATGATGAAAACTAGTGAAGGTGATGGTGAAAACAAGGAATGACTATGGTGGATGGAGTGGAAGGTGGTTGTTGGTTATGAATTCTTTGTCTCCTCCTGAATCACCTACTCTACATAAAACATGTATATTTCCCAAAAATCTATGTAAACAAGAAACATTCTCATAAACTAGAAAAGCAAAATTAATGAACTAATTGTCTACATTATGCATGAGGAAAGTTATTGAAATGAATGGAAGCATGGATGAGATATACTGCAAAAATGAAGATGAAAAAGATGACAATGAAGTCCTACTTTGCAAAACTAACCAAATGCTAATTTAAAGACAACAAACTACAAAGCTTCTAAAAGAAATAGAAATATGTGTTTTTGGGGCTGCATAAAGGTCCCTTCCTCAAGTCATATTCCCAGAGGGAGAAAGTGAGGCCAAGACACCTACTGACAACCTTGTGGTGCTCCTTTTATCCCTGCTAACATGTTACTGAAGTAAGGCACAAATGGAAGCAAACTAATAAAACCAATCCAATCTACACTACTTGTAATGGAAATGCATCCAAAAGCAAATTAACAATGAAGCTATGAAACTAAAATAAACATACATATACAAGAAAGAGGAGGCTTGGCTGCTAGGGTTGGGCCCTAACCCAAGAGCTTCAGCCTTCTGAGTTAACTCAGTTCTGGCTCAAAACAAAACTCATTCTTATTACCAAAACAAAAAATTACATCAATAAAACTTTCACAAGTTTGGAGCTCAAAAATAGCTTAGAGTTTTTCAACAAAAATTCGAATCCTAATGAGGCTCTAGGCCTCTCCACTTATACAACTGAAGTCCCCAACTAATTCCTTAAAATCAGGGAGGCTCGGCTCCCGAACTCTAGATAAACCAACGCTTTTTCTCTCACTTTCTTAGCTGTCTTCTAATCCTCATGACTTGGTTGCTTGCACTCCGAGCTTGTGTGATGGATGGAGGAATATTCGAATGGGGGATAAGTAAATGAGGAGGATTTACCTCCTACAATCCCTCTCCCTTGTCCCATTTGAGTTTGAACCTTAGTATTTGCAAAAATTCCTTGATTTTCTCCTTCAATCCTGCATTCAATGCATATTAGTCTACTAGGCATAATATCCAACTCTAACTCATCTCATAAACAAAATATAATAAAAAACATGTAATAAGTTGTGAGAAAAGTTGGTTTGACTAAGCTAGAAGGTGAATTAAGGCCCATATAATTACCCAATGATGAGGCTCATTAGCTGCATTTCTTCCAAAGTTGCAGTATCTCTCTCCCTAAGTTGATATGCCATGTCTAGATCGAATGCATCAGGATAGTGGAGAATGGATAAACCAGGGGGAGGTTTGATATCATTAGGAATGGAATTGTAAACCAGATTGAACCGTGTTGTAAACTTCTTCACTGTCTCATTCCTAGAACTATACTCAGCCAAAATATGTAATGGAATTTTCTTCTCATGCCACCGAGCTAAGAATAACTCTATCAACTGCTGGGAACTATTGATGGAATTGCCTGCCAAACTATGAAACCATTTCTATACATCTCTGGAAAAACTCTGGGCTATGATTCTCATCTTTTCATCCTCCAAATCAACCTCTTCAAGGTCAATAAAATCTGCCAATTTGTCAACATGTCGTTGTGATGTGATTTATGATGTTCCATTAAAAAGAGGGAGTCTTTGACTATAGTTCTGAGGTAGGGTAGCAAGTTGACTACGTAATAGCAGAGGAGAAAATCATGCCATGACTGTTGGAGGAGGTAGTAGATGTACTACAATGGTTGTGTAGGAATTACAATAGGCTACTTTGATGGGGATGATGATACTAATGGAGATAGTGGTAAACTAACTATGGAAGATGATATAGATGATGTGTTTGGAGATGAAGTATAGGACGAAGCAGTAGCCAGGTTATCAAGCTGATATTGGATGTAAGCTTTCTCGATAGTGATTTGAAGTTGGTCTGTTAGGCTTTGAAGTTTGTCAAAGTTTAACCACAATTCATGATTAGTTTGGAAAAGAGAGATTTAGCAGAAGGGAGGTAGGAATTAAACCTAATGGGGTCAAAAACCACTTCCAAAAGAGAAGGCTAAGATTTAGATCAAAACAAAGATTGCTCAAACTGAATATCAAAATAAATATCTTCAACGATTAATAATTGATCAGGTAGAGATGTAGTTTTTACCAATTTTCGCGGTTCACTTTCAGGAATGGGAATTTTGAGTTTCTTAAGCAACTTATCTGGATCATCAACAATAGTAGGTGGATTGGGGTTAGGATTTGACCTCGTGTATCTTTTAGGAGCCAGATTTTTTTACACCTTGAACTTGTTGTGATTTCTCAAATCAGCCTTCTTTGGATACTGGAATCTGACACCCATAGAACCAGTCTTGAAAGCACTTACAGAACTAGTCCCAGGAATAATATGATAGTCACTTCCCCGGCAGCGGTGCCAAAATGTTATCCTCCACAATGTCCCAGGCTGAGAGGAGATCAATGGAGGTAACCACATACCAAGCTTTTAGTTTGGTAGTTAGCCATACCAAACCAAAGAGGGCTCTCCATATGAAATTATAGTCAAAGATGACTAAGATATAAAGGATTTTAGGCTAGATAGCTAGGCTCAGGTGAGTTTTGCAAATTTATGGTTTTTGATGTTGGATAAGGGAAAAAAACCAGGTAGCTAGATCAGAGGGTCAAAGGGTTACAGCAACAAATATATGAAGGAGCAAGGTAGCAGTACTTTTGCCATGGATCTTACATTTTTTTGATGTAGTATGGTGTTGAGAAGAAGCATAAAGGTATTAATGAGCATGAAACATGAATTCATTAAGCAAGAGTGAAAGTAACATATAATAATTTTCCATCAAAACAGAACTCAGTGAAAAGAATTATGCTTATAAATTGTAAGGAAAACTATTGAAGAGATGATGAATGGAAAGAGAAGATGAATATCATTCATATAAAGTAATAACAAAGGAAAAAGACATTACAAACTTACTACACATGAATTGCTAGATAATAGTTGCAAATTGTATCCTTTGATTTCTAGAAAAATTCCAAGTACAAGCTACAATAGTTCCCTGCTCTCAGGGGTCAAATCCATGACTTGTGGAGCTTTTCCACAAAGATCTAAACCAAAACCCTAATGAATAGGGAGGTTTAAACAAATCCTCCATATAGTAAAACTGATTTATTTGACCAAAACGACTTACTAGCATGTATCTACCTCATTTGACTTTCATCTAGCATAATCACATCTTAGTTACATGATTTTATGCTCAATTACATCTTTACATAGGTAAAAAGTCAAAACAAGTCAATTTGTACATGAAATTCAGCCACCTGGGAAAAGCGCAACAAATTCTGTGAAAAGTGCAGTGTGGGCTATAAAAAGCATAGTGTGATCTTGCAGGCAACTTTTAGAGGCCTTCCTGAACTCCAAGTTGAGCTCATGATAGCTCATTGGAAATATATTCCTATCTTCTACACCATGGAGTTCTTAAGAACTGAAAAATACCAAGTATTGCCCCTCAAACGTAAATTCTCCCAAGACTAATCAAAAAGCGTAGCGTGGCCTCCAAAAATAGCACAGAAATGTGATTTTTAGGTGGTTTTTAGGCATTTTCTCCTTGTAAAATCTTATGAATGAGAAAAACAAGTGTCCAAAGCTAATGTATAGGTCAAATTCTATATATATGTAAAGTTGTTTTCCCATAGAAGCTCCCAAAAAAAGCGTAGCGTGGCCCACACTACGCTTTTTGTAGGTTGACTGTGCCAAAACTGCAAAAAATGCTCAAAAAAGGATTGTTCCAAAATTCTTCAAAATTGAAATTCAAGGTCATCAAGTTGTCTTCTATGCTATAAGGGAGGCATCGGCAAGCAAATCTAATTTTTCCTTCCCTTTTTGCTTGATTAGTGTTTCATTTAGCCTTGCTTTCATTTGCTTGACCTTGACCTTTAGAATCATGTTTCTTGTGTAATAATGGGAAGCCATGTGTTTCTGAAATCTCTTGTCCCTGTTTGCCTTCTTGAGCAGCTTCTCTAAATGATCATTGACTTTTCCTAGCCAATATTCCGTGTCTTCATCAATTTCCCTATCAATAAGCTCATCCACCATAATCTGCTTCCTTGGTTGTTGAAGTGTCTTCTTAGAGCCTTTTGTCTTTGACTTTTGTTTACACTTAGTCTCCTTTTACAATTTCATGATATGTTTCTCTTGAAGCATCTTGCCAACCTTCAGCTGCATGTTTTCCTACTGCAGGCATGCTATTAAATCATTCGCCTCTGTCAATTTGTCTTGCAAACTTTTGAGTTCATTCTCCTTGTTCACTATAGGCAACTCAACTGTCTGAGGGTCCTCATTGGCCTTTAAAGTAGTCTCATGATGAAAAAGTGATCCCTGTTGCGCTGATGTAGAAGGCTTGGCCCCTTCCACAACCTATGGAGAAAACAAAAGCATGTTTCCTCTCTAATAAGTCTTCACTACTTTATCCTCACCTTTCTTCTTTTTCTTTGCAGACCTACTTGATGAGCCAATTTTTGTTTGAGCAGGGGGTGTTGAGGATGAAGTAGGTCTAGCAGGTTGGTTGGAAGAAGGCAAAAAGATCTCTTCTCCAATGAATGTCTCCTAGTCAATGTTCAGCTGCTTAAGATGATCAAGAAAAATAATCTTGATAAGGGAGTGATGAAGGAGGCTATTTTGTTGTAGCTCACTTTCCCTATGATGCACTTTGTATGACATATTTTCTATGCTCCTATAAAGATAATAGGGTATGTTGAGAAGTTTTACCCTAGTGAAATGCATAAGAAATCTTATGTGATAGCCATAGAGTCTAGAGAATCTCTCTTCACAAGTGAAATAATTCATTATGATCTTCATCAAGAGTGAAAACTTGTCAAGGAGCTGGCCAAAAGAAAAGATCCTCTTGATGTCATCTTTGTATGGAGCTTTGAGGTAGGGTTGATATAGTTCAGCATCTAATTCCTAAGCCTTGAACCACTTTTCACCAATTTTGGGTATCCCAATAGCTTCTTCTATGATATCAACTGAGATAGAGAATGTGACACCTACAATTGTGACTTTATCCTTTCTGAGGTTTGTGACAAACAACTTGGTCAATTCAGCATGATATTGAACCTTTTGCACCAACTCACAAAACTCAAGACACCCTACATGTTGAAAGCATTGTTTGGTAATTGGTGAATACATCAGCTCTTGAGTATTTAATGGTTCCTATCTTGACACTTTCCCACCCTTGTTGTAAGCTCTCTCCTTCTCCTCCATAGTAGATTGTGATAGCAAACCCTAGGGGAAAAACAAGGTAAGGGAAAAAAGGAATGGGATGATGGTTTAGGGAGTAGGAATTAGTGTAAGAAAAATTACGAAGTGGGGAGAGATGTTAGGTACCTTAGGGAAGTGGATGGAGGTTGAAAGGATGAGAGAATAAGGCTAGGGAATTTTTACACAGATCTATACTGAAAAAAAAAATGCTAAAATCGCAGCGAGTAGGGGTAGGTGTTGGGAATAGATCTTAGGGAATGAAAAGGATAGTGTTTATGGTTTTAGGGATGTATTTAGGTGTGTAGGGTGTTACGGTATGACAAGAGAGGGATTGCTAGGGTTTACAAATTGAAAAAGGAAGTCTTGATGAAAAGCACAGCGTTGGAGCCAATGAGAAGTTTCCACACCATAGATTTTGATCAACTGAGTGAAAGAGAGTGTGAGAGGGTTAAAATTACTTGTTTGACCGTTGTCTAGGCTTGTTCTGAGCTTGGAGATCCTCTGCAACCACTTAGAATCCCTTTACCACAAAACATAGCACTAATGCAAAAAGCGCAGCAAAAGAAGGAAAAGTGTAGCATGCAGTGGGAAAAGCGCAGCGACTGAGGGAAAAAACATAGTGACTGGGGAAAAAGAATGATTTTTTAGAGTGTATGGCACTAAAATTATGAGGAAATGATGGATTATGGATGAGAGCTCTTTAGCAAAGTGATGAATGAGAGAAATAAAAGAAAATTGATATTTTCTAGCTTTGAGAAGTGGGGTGGCCCACCATATATTTTTCTCACTTTTACTTTGGAAATCATGTATTTGTGAACCCTTTGAATAAAGTTTGAAACTATTTAAAACTTATTACAAAATATTCTTTTGAAATGAAACCTTCTTGAACCAGTTTGTAACACTTTTCCTTTAGTAACATGCCAATTTTATGAATGGAATGAGAAATTCAATGACTGAAACCCTAGTGACCTAATGGATGATAGTGAAACTGGATGATGACCATGATAATGAGATTGATATGACCATAAAGCTTTTCAAGGATGGCACATCCAAATGCATAATGATAGTGACTGAAACATGGTAATTTGTAAAGGAATAATTGACAACCTAGACACACTAACCAGTGACCAAATTTTTTGAATGGAAGATGTAGTGAAATGATTAAAACTTGACCTTAAATCCTAATGGACATTTTAGAAGAGAACATTTGATCACTGGTGGCAGGCAAAACTAACCGACACTAACAACCTGTAGTGTATATATCACAAAGATTGTGCCTAGACTATATGTAATTATAGTACGTCATAAATGTATTGAGCCATGCATATTGTATAGCAAGTTAAATATGAACTGAGTAGTGTCTCATTATGTCAAGATATGGAAGACTACAAAGATTACCATAGCAATTATTTATATTGATGCAGGGGAATTCATGGTAGTGATGCAGATGAACGAGAGACATGATGATGTTGTGTTTGTAGTTGAAGCGAGTCGTGGGTAAGCTCGTATGTGACAGAGAGATAGTTTGCCTCATTCAAGTTGTTAATCAAGAAGCCAATTTAGCTTACTAGATATGGAAGTATCGTCATCGTGATCGTCATCATAGATCTAAACATAAACCCTTCCTTCAAACCCTAACCTTCTTTCTTGCTTGTGAAGATTGTGATTATACCTCTTTGGTCCTTATAATATGAAACCAGATCAATTTTATTCTCCTACCTTCAGTGCATGGAGCTGAATAATTTATTTAAGGCATCAAACTTGAGATAGCACAACCACACACATACATCATTTGGACACTTTCACAGTCACCCTTGTTATGTAGATGTGAAGGATTAGGAGCGAGATAAACAAATCTTGTAACCTTCAATGCATGAATAGAGAAACCAATACATGACTGTAACTTAGTGATTCCAGCGACCATCAATGTATGACATTAATGAGAGTGAGATTGTAGTCATAGATAAGCAAGTCCAGTTTGGGACATAGTTTAGTTTTGTAATTAAAAACAAATTGTTGATGTTGCTCCAAAGGAATTGAACTCGGGCCATGCAATTAACCCAACATGCAATACTAACCCCTCTCAACTGAATGTAATAGTCTTGTCATCCTTCTGGTTTTCTCTCAAGGAGAGTTTAAATCTTATTGAATTATATACTGGAAAACCATCAATTTTACGAAACGAATGAATTTATCAATGCTACCTAATAACCATAGCCTTGAGAGTCGAGAATGAACCCTAGATTTGAAACCATGTAAATTCTAAAGAACGGAATAAAAAAAAAAAAAAAAAAAAAAGAGGTCCCGAGGTAGCTTAGAATTCGCAGAAGTCAGCCTGAACAAGATAGATTGGTTGATATCAAGAATTAATGGTGATAATAGCCATAGAAAGGGTTCAATTTTCCTCGGACTTGGTTCATCAATGAATGATGCCACAAATAATTGTCAATACTCCTTTTGAGATTGCTCATGACTATTGGGTTTGTTCTCTCATGTGCTCTGATACCACGTTAATTTTGAGTTAACATGTTCTTTTCTTAGATTAGATACTTCATTAGCCCATAATTAACTCCATTAATTCATTAGTTTTAACCATTAACTTAGGACAACAATTGATGAAAGAACATTCAACATAAATGCAAAAGACAAGCCAAGATAAGAGAACACTGTAATTGGCACAAGCCAAGGAAAAACCCCAAGATGGGGAAACCCTTGAACAACTCATCTTATTATTAACATCAAATGTTTAGCAAAGAGAGAGATGATTCAGAGTCAAAGTGACTTTCCAATCTGAAGATCCAAATAGAAGTCAACTAGGGTCTAGATAGGGTTTCTTATAGTCTACTCTTGTTTCATTTAATTAACCCAAAAATCCTCCTTATTACTGTGTCTTTCTTTGACAAACATGAAACTACCCTTCGCTCGCATTCAGGATTGATTTGTACCCATCTTAGGCTTCTCGGTCCTTTTGTCTATGCTGGTGCACACTTGCGGGCATATCTAAAATCATAGTTTTGAAGTGAAGCCACATAAAGGGAGGACTTTCTGAAGACAATACCCAAACTCGGCTTCATTTTTTGTCCATGAATTCAGACCTATAATGACATATTTTCCCATGCAAGATGCTCAAAGATTTCTTCAAGACCTGTGGCTATCCTTTAGAAGAATCTCAAACCTTATGGCAGAAGAAAGAACCAGAACAAACATCCCTTTGACCTCCTCAAGTGCATGGATACCTTAGTGTCGGTACTCAAATCGTCCCCACATATGAACGAAATGAATGTGCATTAACTGAGGACTAAATATTCCTCCCGCTTTAGGTGTTGTGGTTGACCTCCAATGTACCATAGGGAGTATCCCTGATCATCAATTATTCAATTTAATAATGTATAAGGTCATATATAGATAATTGTTTGTTGTAGTAAGACGAGGCATTAATATAAGTGAATTATAATACTTTAATTGAATATAAGTGAATTATATCCCTGATCATCAATTATTCAATTTTCAATAAATAAATAATGTATAAGGTCATATATAGATAATTATTCGTTGTAGTAAGACGACGCATTAATATAAGTGAATTATAACACTTTAATTGATAACAATCTCAGAATATGATCTTAGCAAGTCAACGAAACTAATGCACGACATGAGAAAGGGATAGGTGAAGAGTTTAAAGAAAGAAAATAAAAATAATAAAAATGAAAGAAAGATGAAAAACTAAAAAGCATCGACTGTTTCAGTATTAGATAAGACATATGCAACAGGTACAGACATTCTCATAGGTCCACTTTGGATATTTTCAAATAGATGTTCTCAATAGTTAATATTGAAACTAAACTGACACAGAAAAAGTAAAACTTTATATTTTCTGAAAAGTTGGTGACATCACATGAAATAAAGCTAATAACATAATGTGTTCACAATTGCTAATATAAAACACTAACCATTACTAAATCAAAGACAAGCTTTCAATTAACAATGATCTTAGCAAGTCAACGAAACTAATGCACGACATGAGAAAGGGATAGGTGAAGAGTTTAAAGAAAGAAAATAAAAATAATAAAAACGAAAGAAAGATGAAAAACTAAAAAACACCAACTGTTTCAGTATTAGATAAGACATATGCAACAGGTACAGACATTCTCATAGTTCCACTTTGGATATTTGCAGATAGATGTTCTCAATAGTAAATATTGAAACTAAACTGACACAGAAAAAAGTAAAACTTTATATTTTCTTAAAAGTTGGTGACATCACATGAAATAAAGCTAATAACATAATGTGTTCGCAATTGCTAATATAAAACGCTAACCATTACTAAATCAAAGACAAGCTTTCAATTAACAATGATCAAGCAAGGTCATTCAGCCCTATAGTCAATAATACATATTGGAGCTCTAGAACTAAATATGTAAATTCCTAGATGAGGAAAAACCTCTAACTAGTTTCTGCAAGAGAAAATGAGGACTAACAATAAATAGATAGATAAAGCTTCTTTGGAATGCAAAGATCAATTTCAGAGATGAAAATCAAAACTGTGTAACATGTACAGGTAGTTCAATAATATTAGAAAAAATTTCACTTCTATCAACAACCCCCCCCCCCCCCCCCCATAATGGGAAACGAGGTTTTAATATAATAGTTTGAAGGTAACTGTTTGGATATTTTCTAAAGTATAACTGATTCAAATTTAAAATTAAAATAGATTAAATAATTTCTAAATGGAACGACTATTCATGGTGTTGCCTTCACGGTTTGATGACTTGACTTTCTTCGTCAAACTTGTAGGAGAGAATGATTGAACCCTGCACATCCTAACAGTTGGTTATTGCGTGGTAATGAGGGGGATTTCGCTCCAATCTATTAGCACTTGAGATTTCACCTAGGCTGAGATAGACAAACCTCAAAGCTACATCAAACCATTTCACCTTGTAGCTAGCCCTACGAGGTATGAGAAGGCTCTCTCGGGTCAAACTTGGTGGATTTTTCAATAGGATGAGTTTGACCAATTAGGAACAAAGATTTTAGGCTAGTAAATTGATAAGAGGGTTTGATTTAAAGTTTTTGGGTTTTTTGGTGGCAATTGGAGGGAATGCAATTTCAGGGTGCGGGGATTGAGCTCAGTTTTTGCAGGTGGGTCTTTGGGGCAAGGTAGGAGTTTATGCTAATGCCTTTAGCTGAAAGAGATGATCAAGGAGGAAAGAAGAGAGGCTAAATAGGGCGAACAATGAATTCGAATCCTCTCTAGACAGTGGAAAACATAAATTTTAAACAAAATTGAAAGCTGAGCATGGCATGCATGAATTCAAACTTTATCACTTCTTTTGTTTAAATAGCAGTAAGAGATTAAGAAATGGAACACATAGACACACTTACAATGACAAGTAGGAAACACACCATCAACATAATAATCCACAAGAATCCACAATGAAGTCTGCAAAACTCTGGCCTTCCTTTTCCTCAAATTGCAGAAATACAAGTCAAAAATACAATAGAGCTTCTCTCTCTAGAGTCCAACCATGAAAATGAGAAAGAGAAGGCATAATATAGAAGGTCTAACTTCTTTCCCCGCCTCTAGGGGTCGAGCTCAGCTTCCTAGGAGCTGTTGCAACTAATTCTAAATCAATCACTAAATAATAGGCCAGCTCAACAACTTGCCTCTAAAACTTAGGAAGCCTATCCATGCATTAAATATTCACTATTTACATCAAAGAAGCTTCTAGAAGAGGTAAGAAGAGTAAAAGTATCTAATTCCATGAAATTTACACAAGAATCCATCATTTACATGCCCAAATAGTCAACCCAAGTGAAAACAGTGCTTTGCTGGCCGAACTAGTCAAAAACTGGCAAATTTTGCCTGAGTGGTCGCACCTCTGGCTCGAATGGTCGCACCTTTTTGCAGCTTTGTTTGAGGGCCTTCCCGGTGTCCAAATCAGGTGCAGGATAGCTCGTGGGAAAGGTCTAGAAGTCTACTTTCCAACCCAACTGGAATTTCTGAATTTGGAGTTGATTTGACCCCTCAAAAATCAAATCTCCCAAGACTTGTCAAAAATTACCAAATGAGGCTGCCTGAAAGAAGAGTGTTGTTGCAGTCAACTTTTGAATGCCTTCCTCAACCCCAAATTGAGCTCATGATAGCTCTTTGGAAAGCTCTCTTCGTCTAGTTATCATTTTACCCATCAATAAAATCATTTGGCCAACAAAGCTAGGAGAAAACTTGATTTTCCCAAGGTCACTTCAGAGGTGTCTTTGATTCTCCTGAGGCAACGGTATTCTTGACATTTCTCTCAAACCATGACACCTGTGTAAACAGTGAAGGAGGTTTTTCTTCTTTGGCATGTTATGGACAAAAACCTCTCTCAGTTCCCAAAATTCATCTTTGACTGATCTGAAACATCATTTGAGTGAAACTTGCCCCGATGTGTGAAACAAGGAATTTTGTCGAAATGAAGCGAAATGAAGGGGATAGGGGGCTTTTAAATTCTTGGGGAAATTTTTGGGAGTGGGGAGGGATGTTAGGAAGTAGGGGAAAGTGGAATCTCAGAGATTTAGTGAGGGGAAGGGGTCCAAAGGCAAACCACAGGCCAAACCTAGAAAATTGCCAAGTTGTAGCTAGAAACTAGGGTTTGTGCAAAAATGAGGAATTTGGCGGATCTAAGGGATGGGAAGTGTTTGATAAGGTACATGAAGGATAGGGGAAGGTGTATGAACATTAGGAAACAAGTTTTGCCAATGATTTAACCATCCAAGAGAAAATGGCTTCAAAACCTTAGGAGAGGGAAATGACCTTGCCTAGGCACAACTAAAGCATGAATAAGGTATAAAATGACTCATTAGACACTGACATGATAATGACAACCCTATGAATGATGATAGACTCAGCTGAATAGTGACATAGATTGGCATTTAGGCAACTTTATAAGGAGTTAAAGCAAACCCTAGACCTAATGCCTAGTGACCAAATTTTGCTTAAAGACTCACTGAAATGACAAAATTTGACCTTGACACATCAAAATCACTTTGTAAGAGCATATTTGATCACTGTAGGAAGGCTGGAAAGACTGACACTAACACAATCATCTAGTTGTTCCATCACCGATTTCATCGGTTGCACTGGGTGGATGACCTGGGACATGGAAGAGACCTGCTCCCTTGTAGTATGTCATTTAAAATGTATCTTCAACTTATTGACTTTTTCCCAATCCGCGACAGACAACCAGGGCACTTTCTTATACTTAGTACTTACCACTACCAGCCGAGACCTAATTTGACATCATGCAACCAGAAGGCTCTGTATGATTTTATCGATCCCAACTAGGATGGTAAAATATCTATAGAAGCCGTTTGCCACTATATATGAAGAGACTGCCTCGTCACCCTACATAGCCAAACATCCCAAATCTCACTTTGTATTCTTCAGTTTCTCACATAATCTTTCCCAAGACACCATCCAAATATCATTTCCCCAAAATGAACTCATGCCAAACCTACCGAGATAATTCCAGTCAGTTCGGAGATCATTCATTTCTTTTACAAACTTGTCGAATTCTTCTTGCTTTACTTTGATGGTTGCCTATTTCTCTCTTAGCATATAGAGGGAAATGATACAATCATCCCTAGAAGGCATCTCTACTTCTCTAAAGGTATCATCTTCCAAGGTATTGATGAGATCAATGATGGAATCGACATGCTTTAGTCTTTCATTGAGGGTTGTCCCAGTGCTTTTTGCCTCTATGCTTGCATTCTTCATTATGCCCTTCTTAGAGTGTGAAAGGATTTCTACATAGGCTTTAACTATGGTGATTTCCGCCATATCTCATCCTTGGCTTGCACTAATATTTTCCTTCCCATTATTGAAACCCGAAGCACTTCTTGAAGGGACTTCGCTCCGTTATGCTCATTCTTCAAGGCATCTTGAATCTGTTTGATTTATGTGTTCTTTCATTCTACTAAATTTTTTTCCCTACGTTCAATGCTTCCTTTCTCTTCTTGGTCCAATTTTAGCTCTTGATCTAACTGAGTTATTTTGACATGTAACAGTTTAGGATCTTAAGCCTCCAATGTTTGGGCAAAATAAATAGCTTGATCAATCGAAGCCTTATATTCTGCCAACAGCTTCAGATAGCACTCCTCTTTCTCGCGATATTTCGTTGTCAACAACACCATCCACTTGAGAGCATCTTGTCGCTCTTCTTCCTTAAGTCGTAAATCCACTTCCATCTCCTTGAAGCTGGCTTCAACCTCTTCCTTCCTCTCGAAAGCCTGAATCAAAACGTGAGGATCATGATCAGGAATCTTAAGAATGGATTAAAGGGCTTTGATCTCTTTCTCCTTTTCCTCTAGCAAGTTTTTGATATGCCTTGTATCTTTTGGTTGGCCTGATTGTCGAATGATAATGTCTTCTAGCTCCTTTATTTGATTAGTTTTTGTTTTTAACGCCATGCACACCACTTGTAGTTTCTTGGACACCTTTTCAAACATCACTTTCATTTTCTTGTTCCCGGCGGATGAATCAAGTAATCTTTGAGCCACAATTTCACTTGCCTGTCAATGCAAGTTGATGACATCCATGTCTGACACTCTTCCCAAGTTGATAGCCAATGAAGAGGTCCTCAAACCCAACACCTGTTGGTTTTCCCCAATCTCAGGGTAGACGATAGTAAGGTTTAAAACTTTCGTATCGAAGTGAGTTGCAAAGATAAACCGGGGACCATCTGCTAGAATCATATCTTTAATTATTGAGGTGTCAATAGATTGAGATTGTTCCGAGAATATGGCCAAGTCGGCACCAGTTGTCGTTATCTACTTCTTCCCTGTAAAGGTATGCTTTATGTCAAGGGTTGTTATCCCTAAGTCTTTGGGTTTTATCTCCTCTAAGGTCTGTCAGATTTCTTTGTCCACTTGTTCAATTTTTTGCTCGACTAAATCTGTACCCACATCTCCTACCCTGGCTTCACCTTATGTGACATATCAGATAGAATTAAGGCCTCTGAATTTCTCTTAGATGCAGGGGTAAGTGATAGAAAATATCAGGTATGCATCCCCTTCAAGTATCTAGATTTCTAAATGGCTCGAACCAACCTATGTGGCGGTTTCTAAATGGCTCGGGTATGCATCCCCTTCAAGTATCTGGATTTCTAAATGGCTCGAACCAACCTATGTGGCGGTTTCTGTCATTTACGTAGATGTCATTGAGTGCATAGTATGACCGACAGAAGTTATGATATTGGCCAACTTTTCTACTTCTGGCCTCTTTTGATGGACATAGGATGATAATCTGGCATGCTTCTTCAGAGTTGAATGATCCCCATAGGATCATAGTGCCAGAGGTCATCTTGCAGAAATCCCAAAGATAGCATTTCCTTTTCCAAAACCTCTATTGTGTTTGTATTCTTAGCAATTAAAGGAGAAATAGCATATGGATAACTAAACATTGACCCATTTGTCTTGGAAACAAAATGTAGTTCGTTTACTATCATTTTTTCCCTGAAGAACTCATAAGAAAATAATAATGGTGATACATACTTGGGAAACTAAAAGGGTCTGCTTATCAAATCCATAGAGGCGGATGACAACATAATCAGGAAATTAAACCTAGTTTTCGTTGCTCTGCTCTTCTGTCAGTTTCAAAGTTCTAATTTATTCTTCTAAGAATATATTTACGTCTTCTTCTGTTAACTTAACCCTTACGTCAAAACAGTAAGGGTAATGCAAATATGCATGGGGAATGCGTTGGGGATATATTGCATCAGACTAGCCAAAAACTTCTTTTTCCTAATGGTCGAAATTTGTAGTGCTAAGAAGAAGCCTAGAGGATGAAAAATACAAAGGATACTTAAAAAGAATGAGGTGCACGAGCTATGAACAATGGCAGCATGAGCTAAATGGAATAGTTGTGGAAAAATCAATTGTAAGAGCTCGGATCAGGTATTTAGGAAAGTTTATGGCTTGGAGGTCAGGCTGGAGAGTAATGAACCATATAGCCAAGAAAATTAACCAAGAAAAGAGAGGTTGGAGTCTGATAGAAATGTTTTATGGACTACGTCGGTACAAGGAAGAGAAACTTTAATTCAATAGCTGGTTTTTCGAATAAGGTCACAAAGAATTCGAGCTTGTTGCCCTCTGCCCAAGTAATGAAATCGTGGTCCAATCCCTTGTTAGTTATATTGATTCCTTGGGTAGGAATCCCTAGCATCTTCGCAACAATTCCCTCGTCCAACTTTAGGAAAAGCTAGTGACTGGACTTACAGAAGAATGTTTGGTGGTTGTGGTCATACTACTCAGCTAATAACCAAATTGAATCGGGCTCGAAGTGAACAGGAGGAAGAGTTGCATGCAAGACCCCAGACTTCACTAAACACAAATCATCTCTAGACTCAGTAGAGGAGAGGGTGAGGGTTCTTTTTAGGATAGGTATGTATGTAAGAGTTACTCTTGTGTCCTGAACCCTAGACTACTCATTAACCTGGGCTTCCTTCCCGAACGACTCAAACATGGTGTAATTTCGCTACTAAATCATTAATTATGTAAGAGGATGAGTTAGGGTAACTTACCGCATAAAGGAACATAGCTTCTAGGATCAGAGCTGCTTTGCCCCTGTTCTTGACCATGGACTAGCTTCTCTAGGAAACCTATAGGAATGAAGTCGAACAAGGTAAATGGCGAAAAGGCCGGCGGAAATTAACATTAAATGGGAATTACGAGGTTAATTAAATGTCGCAGACATATGTCATTCAACCATTGAATAACTCACCAACCGAAGAAAGGGGTCCCGCTCATCGCAGGATGGAAAATGGTTATATCGTGTGCAATGTATGATGTGACTGTCATAGATTTGTGATGGGAAAACGGACAGGATTACATTGCTCGGGAAGGAGGGCTATAACGGTCATGCAAGCTCTCATGCGATGAGATCTAGCGACTGTCTAATTTACTTGGAACGGACGGTGGAGATCCATCGGGCAAGAAAACTGTGGTTAACTCCGGCGCTAGTTTGAATGCGATGATGATGGCTCAGCTGTCAAATCTTTGATCGGATGGTTAATTCTTTGCAACACACACTACGGTTAAGCCCATCGCGAATTTGGTAACTCGTTAAAGGCATGGAAAGGCCAGATGCGATAAGCCCATCCGGACTATCGATCTTTCATTTGGGGAAGATCTTTGTTTGCTTTCACACATTCGATAACGCCCCCCAATTTCATTTAGCTCAATATATCTATATATCCATTCGACTTTAGCTATGTAATAAAATTGAGAAGGGTTAGGGGATTTTTAGTGCCCAACATGGGTTCCTTCTGGGGATGGTTCTTCCTCACGAAGGACCAAGAATGAAGACCAGGTACCTTTGAGTTGGGTTATGGAGTCGGGCTCAATTGACGGCGGGAAATTTCAGATAAAACAAACCCGTATAGATGTGGTATGAGGGAGATTACGACGATGCGATGGATTAAAGTAAAAAAATTAATGTTGAAACGATGTGAAATAATGAGCGAAATATAATGAAACTGTCACGCTAAATGCGATTATTACTTGGCGGCTGCAATAAGATTTAATGATTGCGATGGCAGGTGCGAGCGGTAGTGGAGCCAAATGGGAGACAATTCATGACAATCTGGACAGGGTGTTACACCTACTGGAAATGATAGAAGAGTGCATAGCTCGTATTGAGGATAATTTGGCACTTATTTCCATCATCTATCTGGAATTTCAAGACTTTCGGGCACAGGAGACTACGGGCAGCGCTCATCTTGCAGGTTCCTAGGGCCCAGAGGAAGAGATAATTGAGATGTCAGATAGCTAGGCTATGCTAGTTGAAATAACTTATCTTTACGTGGAATGTAAATTTAAGCAGAATATCTTTGATATAGAATTTTGTATAAACAATATATAATAACTGACTGTATGGCTTGGTTTAGAACTTTTTTACAGATGTTATGTTTAGGACTTACTGTTTATGTGTATATGGAAACAATAGGACCACTTATGAATATTTTTTTGCAAAAGTTCCACTTTAACTATGATGTGAAGAATATGAATTTCTATTTTCGTTAAGAAGTATAATCTCAGTTAGAAAGACAAATGTTTCTTATGAAGTTAATTGAAGAAATTTCTTTTTACAATGTTTGTTAATCATTTTTCAATTATTTTTCACCTTTATTTATTTATATATATATGCGAGATACAAATAGCCTCTTTGGATGCAATCATCAATAAATAGTTTGTAATTCAGCTTATATACATATTTTTAGCGAGAAACAACAAAACTTAGTGGCATGAGAAGAAGTGGAGGTGTGATTAGTGTCAGTTGAGGGCTTAATAAATGTCCATGTAACCGGATTACATGTGAGGGCACTAAATTGTTACAATAAACAATTGCCTGGGTTTGCAAACATTGAACCATAAGATTTTAAGGACACCCCTCCACAATGGTTACCATCGAATGTGGCTCCGTTGTGAGCGAGTATCCATAACCCTGGCAGAGTCATTCATTGTCCGATAGGAAAAATTTACCTTTGGTTCTTATTTATCCATACGATGTGGTTTGTTGTGTATCTAGTTTATTTCATGCCTCACTTTATTTTGGCAACACGGCGGGAAGAAACCACATTGGAGAATACCAGTGCCACTAATGTCGCTCCGCTACCAACGAGTGCTCATAGCCCTACCGGAGTCATTAGCATACCCCGCAAAACCACAACATGAGGTGATGGGTAGGTTACGCACTAGGATTCTAACACCATTGACCTTGCTATCAACGAGCATTCATAGCCCCGAATGGCATTTTCTGATACATAAATGTACCCCAAAGGGTTGTGAAGGCAGTCTTATACATATCATCTTTATGGACAACTATCTGATTATAACCAAAGAACACATCCTTCATAGAAATGCGGGTAGCGCCAACTACTCGTTGGAGAATAGTATCCATTTTAGGGAGGGGATAATTTTCCTTAAGCGAGGCTCGATTAAGATTCCTAAAGTTTATGCAAAGCCGAATCTCGCCATTCTTCTTCCTAACAGGAACCAAATTGGCTACCCATGTAGAATAGCTTAAGGGGACGATTATCTTTGCATCTAAAATCTTTTTTATTTCTTTTTCGATAGGAAGGAGCAACAGAGGATTTATATGACGAAGCTTCTGCCTAAAAGGCTTAACTCCTTCCTTCAGAGGAATGTGATGCTCTATTATACTTTGGTCATAAGCTTTAAAGTCATCGTAAGACCAAGAAAAGACATCTGTATATTTTGAAAGAAGATGAATGTATCGATATTTAACATTGGGAGGGAGTAGTTTCGATATATTAACCATTTTAGCTTCAACGGTTGGGGAAATATTTACAACTTATATCTCCATATTTGGAGGCTTAAGAGTTGGGTTAGCAACTACGTCATTATGGTCAAAGATCTTCTCCAAAGGAATCAATCCTTTGGGAATGTAATTATTTTTCAGATGAATGATGTCGTGATTTCCAATCTTGGTTTTCAAAGGGAGAGTAGTGGCTTGAGCCTGATCGATGTCTTCATTTTCATCGACACAACAATCTGAAAATTTGGAAACTAGTTAAATAAATCTCTTAATTTCTTGGTCGTCTTCGAATACCTTCCAATGTTTTACATTGTCGGGTATAGCGGGCCTGTAGAGGACTTCTATTTCAAATTTAATTTTCGGTTCAGAGGAAGGGATAAAAGTGGTTTCCGTAACGGAAATAACATCTGCTAATTGGTTTTGCTCCCTAGGAACAATGGTGAAGTTGATGGCCGAAAAGAAATTATCCACCAGATCTCAAACTTGGTTTCTGTAAGCACGCAAACGAGGATGTTTGGTTTGGCATTTTTTTGTCACTTGCTTGAGTACTAATTCGGAGTCACCATATATTGATAAAATTTTAATATTAAGCTTGCACGTCGTTTTCCAATCTCATAACTAGTGCTTCATATTTGTCTATGTTGTTATTAGTTCCATTTAATTTGAAGGAAAAGGATGCATTTCTTTTAGAGGGAGGTATTAAAACAACATCGGCACTAGATCCTACTTTGGAAGAGGCTCCGTCGAAGTACATTTTCCAAACTGCATTAGGGTTAGGGGGCTGGGAAACAAAGGTATCGTTTTCAAATGTAAGATCTTTCTCTTCTTCTGAGACAGCAAAAATGAGTTCCCCATATTACCTTCAAAGTTATATACAGGGGAATTCTCGGGTCGCTACTCAGAACTAATGGTATAGGTTAACCTAGATTCTTAGTGTAGTCGTCAGGTGCCTCCTCCAAACATGGGAATGGTGGCATAAGAAAAATCTAATTGCAGTGATCCTCCGAGCTTTGCACCCCAACTCCTGGACATGAGCATCCCATAATTTAGGGGAATGTCAGTAATGACAGGCCTTTTGACTAGGACCTATGCCAGGACTACCACCAAATCTTTAATGACACCCAAACACTTGACCCTACGGGAATCAAAAGAATATAGATCATGATATTCTCAGGTTATATTTAGTCCGAGTTTTTCCATGATCTCTTTGGGCATAACATTGTGAGAAACTTCCAACATGCAATTGTGGAGGTTCCAGTCGTGGATCTTCAAACTGATGTAAAAATGAGGGATTAAATTGCCATTTTTCTGCTCCGCGGGGCCGAGAGAGATATTTGGGATGTCATCATGAACATTAATAACGTTTGTCAACCCCATCTCCTAAGATGGTTGTTGAGAGTTTTTAAAGAAGGAATCAATTTACTTCTTATAATTAGGGAACTTTACTACCTCGATTAACGACATACTAATCTAGAGTCTACTTAATTCATTCTGCAAACTAAATTTTTTGGGAAGAGGTGGGTCCACCTCGATAGGATTGGGTTCAGGTGGTCAAAAAATTTTGTCCTTAATCGGAAGAGGTTGAGGAGCAGCTTCCTTTTGAGGCATCTGATCCTTTCGCTGAAATTGTATTCATGTTGAAATTGAGCTTCTAGCTATTCAGCAAAACATTGGAGTTGAGGGTCCCAAAATTCCTTATCCCAATACGCAAGGGTCTCCTATGATGGGATGTCAAAAGAATTAATAGAATATGCATTTGGGAACTCTTCTTCCTCAAGGTTCATGAGCTCACTGCCTGTGTCGTCATCATATTCATCAACAAGATTAGTGTTATTCCTTAGGGGAGCCTGAATCGATGACTCATTCGGTCTTTGTCCTCTTTGCAACATTTGTTGAGGGTGAGGACAATTATAAGGATCTTGATTTCTAGGGGGGAATTTGGATTTTGATTTGGTGGGTTAGGGTGAAAATTGGGTTGCACCAACGGGTTCGCAGGAGCTGGGGGAAATGCTTTATTTCGCACCTCCAAGTGTTGTATCTTGTTAGTTAATGATTTTATAAGCTTAGACATTTCCTCAATTTTATGTTCTTGAGAGGAGGTATTAGGGTGTTGGGGTGACGGGTCAATAACCTTTTTCTTCCCCTCAGACTTGCTATCTCGGGAGAGTCGTTTTCCTATTGAAATCAGGTTGCCTTCACAAGCACAGGCCTTAGCCTAAGCATCGACTAATGTAGAGGGTTCCCTTTCTTACAACGCGTAAGAGAGGTCATTGTCAAGCATTGTAGAATATGTGACTACAGTAGTAGTTTCCGAAGGCGAACAAAGGCAGGCAAAAGATTATAGCACTTGGTGAATCGTTTATTAAAATCAAAGACAAATTCATTAGGTTTCAATTTGAGGGCGGAGAATTTAGTCAACCATAATCGATTACTTTTCTTGACACCATATTGTTGAGAGAAGAGCTCGATGAGTCTATCCATGGTGTTAATACTATTTGGTGGAAGGGTCCTAAACCGCTTCCGGGGTTCGCCTTCCAGGCTCTGCACAAACAATCTCATGCAGATGTCATCATATTCAATGCCTAGGTTCTCACAATAGTCTTGAAATTTGATTACATGTTCCTTGGCAATCCGGTCTCCTTCATTGTCAAACCTAAGCATATTCTTATCATGCTTCAGTGGGAAATCGTGTAGAGCCCTCCTGAAAATTAAGGGTGTGATAACGGGCGTTCACCCAAGCATTCAGGGGTGAAACAACTAGTGGAGAAGGAGGAGAAGGAGGTAAATACTGGGACGGAGAGAGCGGTGGGATGTTCGGTGGCGTAGACGGAAGAGGAAAATATGGCCTACTAGATTGAGAAGACATTGATGGAGCTATAGCTAGCGAGCTTGAGTGAAGAGAAACGGGAGATTTTGATATCCTAAGATTTGGAGACAGGGTGATTTTGCCTAAACTCGTCAAGGCATCTCCTCCCATTTTCTATAGTAACTAGCAACTCAGGTTCCTCTAAAAGAGAGTCACTAACCTTAGATGTGGATCTAGTCAACCTCCGAGGAGTATCTAGATTGGAGGGGAATCGGAATGCAAAAAATCAAGTATTTAACTATACAAATTTATAGATTTATTTTAATTAATTTTGATTGAAATTACAAGGCATCTTTGATGGAGTACCTGGGCAGTGACGGAAGTGCACTTTCGTTACACGCTCAGACCCTCAGTAGTTGTCGTCATCCAAGGGCGTTGGGGTTTGGCTATGCTCGCTCGTCTTCTTATGCCAACACTTCCCAGTTCTAATGGAGTTCTTGGTGTGTTTGTGATACCTGCAAGGAGAGTTCATACAAGTCGTTTAGTACAATGTGTCAATCAGCGAAACCGAAAAGAATATGTGGTTGAACAGGGTTAGAAGTAGTCATCCATTGATTTAAACTAATTTCTCCCCAACAATGGCACCAAAAGAATGTTGGTACTCAAATCTTCCCCACATATGAACGAAATGAATATGCATTCACTAAGGACTAAAGAGTCCTCTTGCTTTAGGCGTTGTGGTTGACCTCCTATGCACCACGGGTGGTATCCCTGATCATCAATTATTTAATTTTCAATAAAAAAATAATGTATAAGGTTGGATATAGATATTTGTTCATTGTAGTAAGACAAGGCATTAACAGAAGTGAATTGTAACACTTTAATTTATAACAATCTCATAATATGATCTTAGCAATTCGGAGAAACTAATGCACAAAATGAGAAAGGGCTAGGTGAAGAGTTTAAAGAAAGAAAATAAAAATAATAAAAAAGAAAGAAAGATGAAAAACTACAAAATACCAATTGTTTCAGTATTAGATAAGACATATGCAACAGGTACAGACATTCTCATAGTTCCACTTTGGATATTTGCATATAGATGTTCTCAATAGTAAATATTGAAACTAAACCGACACAGGCAAAGTAAAACTTTATATTTTTAAAACATTAGTGTCATCACATGAAATAAAGGTAATAACATAACATGCTCGCAATTGCTAATATAAAATGCCAACCATTACTAAATCAAAGACAAGCTTTCAATTAACAACGATCAAGCAAGGTCATTCAACCCTAAAGTCAATAATACATATATTGGAACTCCAAAACTAAATATGTAAATTCCTAGATGAGGACACACCTCTAACTAGTTTATGCAAGAGCAAATGAGGACTAAGAATAAATAGACAAACAAAGCTTCTTCGGAATACAAAGTTCAATTTCTGAGATGAAAATCAAAATTGTGTAACATGTAAAGGCACTTCAATAATATTAGAAAAGTTTTCACTTCTGTGAACAAAACCCCATAATGGGAAATAGGGTTTTAACTAATAGAAACCTACAAGAATTTGGACTTTTGAAAGGATCAAACCAACATATGTGGCAGTTTCTGTCATTTCCAGATGTCGTTGAGTGCATATTATGACTAACAAAAGTTATAACATTGGCCAACTTTTCTACTTTTGACCTCTTTTCAGGACATAGGCTGAAAATCCGACCTGATTCTTCAGAGTTGAAATGATCCCCATAGAATCATAGTGCAAGAGGTCATCCTGCAAAAATCCCAAAGACAACATTTCCTTTTCCAAAACCTCTATCACATTTTTATTCTTAGCAATTAAAGGAGAAATAACAAATGGATAACTAAACATTGATCCCTTTTTCTTGGATTCAAAATGCAACTCGTTTACTATCATTTTTTGCCTTAAGAACTCATAAGAAAATAATAATGGTGATACATACTTAAGCAACTGAACGGGTCACTTATCAAATCCATCTAGGCAGATGACAATGTAATCAAGAAAAAAAACCCAGCTTTCGCTACCTTGCTCTTCTGTCAGTGTCAAAGTTCTAATTTGTTCTTTTGCGAGTCTAGACTCTATTTACATCTGCTTCTGATAACTTAACCCTCAATGGGTATGAAAAACAATCTGTGTAATGCGAATATGCATGGGGAACACACTGAGGATATATTGCATCAGACCAGCCAAAAACTTCTTATTCCTGATGGTCGACAACCTAGAGGATAAAAAATACTAAGGATAATTAAAAAGAATGAGGTGCACGAGGTATGAACAATGGTGGCATGAGCTAAAAAGAATTGTTGTGGACAAATCAATTGTATGAGCCTAGATCAAGTATTTAGAAAAATTTATGGCTTGGAGGTCACGCTGAAGATTAACGAGCCATATAGTCAAGAAAATTGACTCATCCATTTTGCTATCGTCAGCTAAACCAAATATGACAAAGAAAAGAGAGGTTAGAGTCTGATAGAAAGGTTTCAGGGACTGTGTATGTACAAGGAAGAGCAACGTTAATTCAGCGGTTGGTTTTTCAAATAAGGTCGCGAAGAATTCAAGCTTGTCACCTTCTACCCAAGTAATGAACTCGCAGTCTAGTCCCTTGTCAGTTATATCGATTCCCCGGGTAGGAATCCCTAGCATATTCGCAACAATTCCCTCGTCCAACTTTAGGAAAAGCTAGCAACTGGACTTACAGAAGTATGTCTGGTGGTCGTGGTCATACTGCTTAGCTAATAACCAAATTAAATCGGGGTCGAGGTGAACAAGAGGAAGAGTTGCATGCAAGACCCCAGACTTCAGTAAACACAAATCGTCGCTAGACTCAGCAGAGGAGAGGGTGAGGGTTCTTTTTAGGGTAAGTATGTCTGTGAGAGTTACTCTCGTGTCCTAAACCCCAAACTACTCATTAACAAGGGCTTCCTTCCCGGACGACTTAAACATGGTGTAATTTCGTTGTTAAATCGTTAATTACATAAGAGGATGAGCTAGGGTAACTTACTGCGTAAAGGAACATAGCTTCTAGGATCAGGCTACTTCGCACCTGTTTTTGACCATGGACAAGCTTCTGCAGGAAACCTACAAGAATGAAGCCGAACGAGCGAAATGGCAAAAAGGTTGGCAACCATTAAGATTAAATGGGAATTACGAGGTTAATTAAATGTTGCAGACAAATGTCATTCGGCCATTGAATAACTCACCGACTAAGGAAAGAGGGGCCCGCTCATCGCACAATAATGGAATGGTTATATCGCATGCAACTTAACATGCGACTGTCGTAGATCTGTGATGGGCGAATGGCCAGTATTACATCGGGCTAGAAGGAGGGTTGTAATGGTCGCGCAAGTTCTCATGCAATGAGACCTAGCGACCATCGGATTGACTAGGAATGGACGGTGGAGATCCATTGGGCGGGAAGACTATGGTTAACTCCCACGTTAGTTTGAATGCAACATTGATGGCTCAGCTGTCAAATCTCCAGTCGGACGGTTAATTCTTTGCAATGCACACTACGG
The DNA here is from genome assembly GCA_000404065.3 of Pinus taeda. Lineage (NCBI taxonomy): Eukaryota > Viridiplantae > Streptophyta > Pinopsida > Pinales > Pinaceae > Pinus > Pinus taeda. The sequence continues at coordinate 254,617 of APFE030651354.1, forward strand.
TTAAGCCCATCGAGAATTTGGTAACGCGTTAAAAGCACAACAAGACCAAATGCGATAACCCTATCGGGACCGTCGATCTTTCGCCTGGGGAAGATATTCGTTTGTTTTTGCACATTAGATAACGCCCCCTGATTTCATTTAGCTCAATATATCTATTTATCTATTCGACTTTAGCTATGTAATAAAATTGAGAAGGATGAGGGGATTTTTTGCGCCTAACACTTAGACACAAATTGGAGCTCCTTTGATGTGTGAAATGAGGATGAGGTTGACCTTATATACAATTTGACATGATGATTTTCCTTTACAGAGGTGAAGCTGGCCTTGACATTTGGAGGCAAATTCAAAATTTTCAATTTTCAATTTTTCCTGCCTTGATAGGGTTATGACTTACAGAATTTATTTTGAGTAGATAAATATTTTTCCTTATCCAAATTTGATGATCTTTAGGTTGAATTTGGTCCTCTCAAAAAGAGGAACTCAATGCCACAATTATCTTCCCCAAAGGAGCTGTCCAAAGTGGAATTTGTCACTAGTTGCCAATTTTAACAGGGAATCCTTAAGTGTCAACCATCTCTGTTCAAATTGACCTTCGTCAACATAGTTTCCAGAATTTTGTTGAAGGCCTCAACAGTGTTGCTTGTATGTGGATGATATAGTGTGCTCTTTGGATGGTGGACGTGGAACTCCTCGGTCATTGCTTCAATAGTCTGATTTAAGAAATGAGTTCCTTGGTCACTCATCAAGATTTTGGTGCATCCAAAGCAAGTGACGACGTTTACAAATAAAAATTTAGCAATGGTCTCCATGCTACAATCCTTGACAGGTGCTACTTCGGCCCATCTGATAAAATAATCCATTGCAGCAATAATGTATTGTGCTCCACTCCTCTTCATTAGCGGATTGATTGGTTCAATGAAATCGACAGCCCACATCTCAAATGGCTGTAAATTTAATTGTGGATGGAGCGGCATCTCATCTCATCATGAAGGTTTACCCTCTCCATGACCCACATCGCAGCTGTGACAAAAGTCCTTTGCATCACTGTGGATTGTTGGCCACCACAGACTCACGTGCAAAATCTACCTACAAGTTATGTATGGACTCATGGTTGTCCTGACTTTGTTGCTTCATTTTGGAGTTCCTTTCTATTGACAACAGGAACTTAAAAGCCCCCCTTGCTTTGCAACCTCATGGATTTAAGCATTTGGATCTGCATTGTCTTCAAAGCTGCAACCTAGTTGGAATAGGGATTTGTAGTTCTCCTCGCTTTGCAGCATTATGGGTGTGCACAAACTTGATCTGCAATTATAATCAGTCTAGCTGCAACACAAATTTGCTTTTATGGAATGAAAAATATGAACTCAATAACCATTCTCCGATAAATGAGACATAATAGCAGTCATGAACACTCCTAAAGGAAAACATCGACAGGCTGCACTTTGAAATTAATCATCCCAACTAATCCGTTACTCACAGTAGACATGGGACATCTAACAATTTAATTTATATTACATCATACCTTTCACACCTTTAAGAAATATACGTCATTATTTAGCCTATTTGCAACGCACTGTTTAAAGGACTGCTCTGCTAAGCTTGGCAACAGAACCATTTTGCTCACATAAAATCTTTATATGGCATTTCCATCCTTATTCAAAGCTAAAAGAACTAATCAATGAGCAAGAAAAGAATACATATCCCTATTTTTATTCCTATTTTCGTCAACCATTGAGCGTATTCTATTACAAGAGCATGACAATAAATCATGTAATAGTATCTGTAAATTACCAAGTTGTTGATCTATTAAGATGTGATCTACCTAAAGCTTGTGTAAGATTCAATTCTTTTAACATCACTATCTTCCCAATTACATATTCTTCACAAAAATAACACCAAAGGAAGTGGATTTACCATCTCATGGTTTGAGAAATTTCCTGTAAAACTATACATCCAGGATAGATGTATCGCAACAGTTCGTGATGTGCATTACTATTCCCATTTTCAAACCTCATTTTTCACTCTCATTGACTGAATTGGAAACATGATGCAGAATGTTGGATAAATAATTTTGTACCCAAAAATGAGCCAATGTGTAAGTCAGTTCCCATTTAGATTTCTGGTCGTAAATGGATGCTTTGGGGTTGCACATATCAACAGATACTTGGCCAAAGCAGGCAAAGCTGCTTTGAGCAATTTACATTGTCAAAAGAAAATCATGTCTATATGACTTCAGCAACAAGTTCACCCATTCTGGAGAGCTTCTTGATACTTTGGAGGTCAATGTCCCTCTTTAAATTCCACTCAAACAAAATTGCGGCAATACAAATAGAATATAGAACACTTCTGCACTCTGTATTCCCAAATAATAGAATGAATTCACTCCCAACAACGATGATAATTAACTGAGCTGCCCAGTATTGCTCGAATAGACTCATAGGCACTAAAAGTACCTAAAAACAAAACTTGCCGCCTTAGTGAACCTCAGTTAAGATACCTAGCCCAGCTTACTTTTCATATATCCAAGCCTAATATAAAGTGTTCCTACTCCCTCGTTGGGCATGTCCAACAATGGTTCTTGCTTTCTTTTTCTGACAGATGCTTTCTGGCTAAGGTCAATTGCTAACTATGCTTTTTCATTCTGTACTTCCACACAAATTGGTGTTTTGTTGCCAGGTGGACACAGGGTAGCCAAAAGCATTCCTTAGGTTAAGTCTCATAGATTTGACAAGGTTTTAGTCCGTTGGCCTTAGCTTTCAGCCCATTTACTGATCCAATAGAGTCTTGCGATGTCTCTCCCACCCCATGGGAGGCCAGTCTTCTCAACAAAACACAGTTCTCAGACAAAATCAGTGAACACCCATGTTGAAGCATGATCATAAAAAGCAATCATCAGAGCAAAGCCAGTCATGTAAGGAAATATGCTTTTGCTTGTTCTTATAGCATCCGATATCCCAGGAGAACGTAACCAATCCTGGAAAAAATGGAAACAACTGGGGTGTCTTGAAATTTTCTCAACCAGGCCACCTTGGAGACAAAAATGATAGTCAAAGATTTTAATGACATGAATCAATCTCCTTCAACAGAAGTTATTAGCAACAGTCAACTTCTTGTTGAAACAAATGTCATTAGCAACAATTAGCTTCTTGCTGTTTACTAAAGCAACTGTTGCTTTTGCTCCTAGATTTGTGTGTTGGGTTTATATCCAGCTTAACCTGCTAGTCAATTAATTCCATCGTGCCTAAGCTTCTGCAGTTTGAGCATGTCATCTATATTCTACAGCAAAATACTTGTACCCTGTTATTGACCTCAATCCAGCTGCATGCTTGTTGCTTTTTCACCCCATTATTATTCATAATTTTCTGCATTTCTGCTACATCATCTCACATACCAACCAAAGCATGAAGTTTTGACAGTAGCACATAAGCTGCAGAATCTTGACATTCTAACTCAAGAATGTAATCTGCAGCATGTTTTCCTAGCTCCAGATTGCCATGGAGTTTGCAGGCACCAAGCAAGGTTCGCCACACCATAGCGTCAGGTTCAAATGGCATGCCAGTGATAAAATCCAATGCCTCATCTAGAAGGCCAACCCTACCAAGGGTGTCGACAATGCAAGCATAATGCTCTACTGTTGGTGTAACACCATGGTCCTGAGTTAATTCCATCGTGCCTAAGCTTCTGCAGTTTGAGCATGTCATCTATATTCTACAGCAAATACTTGTACCCTGTTACTGACCTCAATCCAGCTGCATGCTGGTTGCTTTTTCACCCCATTATTATTCATAATTTTCTGCATTTTTGCTACATCATCCCACATACCAACCAAAGCATAAAGTTTTGACAGTAGCACATACGCTGCAGAATCTTGAGATTCTAACTCAAGAATGCAATCTGCAGCATGTTTTCCTAGCTCCAGATTGCCATGGAGTTTGCAGGCACCAAGCAAGGTTCGCCACACCATAGCGTCAGGTTCAAATGGCATGCCAGTGATAAAATCTAATGCCTCATCTAGAAGGCCAACCCTACCAAGGGTGTCGACAATGCAAGCATAATGCTCTACTGTTGGTGTAACACCATGGTCCTGAGTCATAGAATCAAAGTACCAACGACTTTCATTTACAAAACCTACATGACTGCATGCTGACAAAATACCAACAAAGGTGATGTGGTCTGGTTTCATGTCCTTCCTTTGCATTCGTTCAAATAGTTCAAGAGCCTCAATACCATTCCCATGCTGAGCATATCCTGTCACCATGGCATTCCACGAGACCAAATCCCGTGTAAACATTTTCTCAAAAACTTTGGATGCATCCTCTATGCTCCCACATTTTGCATACATGGCAACAAGAGAATTTCCCACAGAAACATCTGATTCATATCCAGCTTGGATGATGCACGCATGAATATGCTTGCCCTGTTGCAGAGCTGCTGAACTGGAGCATGCTCTTAGGACACCAGTAAAAGTATAATGGTCCAATTTCAGGTCTGCTAACTGCATAAAGCAAAACAGTTTTAAAGCCTTCTCACTATCTCCATTCTGGGAAAATCCTGTAATCATGGCATTCCACGAGACATCGTCTCGTTTAGGCATGTCTGCAAAGACTTTGCTTGCATCTTCTATGCTCCTACACTTTGCATACATGTCAACAAGAGCACTACCTGCAAATATATCCGACTCAAATCCAGTTTTGATGATGTCAGCATGGATTCGCTTTCCTTTGTTCAAAGCTCCTAGGCTTGCACATGCTCTGAAACAACTAGTGAATGTGAACTGGTCAGGTTTCATATCCATCTGTTGCATTTCCAAAAAGGATTTCAAGGCCTGCTCACTATTCCCATTCTGCACATATCCTGCAATCATTGCAGTCCATGAGGAGGCTTCTCGCTTAGGCATACTCGCAAACATAGTGGAGGCATCTTCAATTTTTCTACACTTTGAATACATGTTAACAAGAGCATTCCCAACAACAACATCAGATTCGAATCCAGTCTTAATGATGTGGGCATGGACCTGACAGCCCTCCTCCATAGCTGATAAGTTGGCACATGCACTAAGCATGCTAGCAAAGGTAAACTCGTCATCTTTCATACCAGCTTGATGCTTTTGGGAAAAGAGTTCCACAGTGCTTTTGCCTTTCCCATTCTGAGCATATCCCACAATCATGGCATTCCATGATACCAGATCATGTACGAGCATAGTGTCAAAAACTTTGCGTGCATCATCTACATCACCGCATTTGGCATAAAAATCAATGAGTGTATTTCCTACAAAAACCTCTGACTCTAATCCACTTTTGATAATGAAAGCCTGAATCTGCTGGCCAGGTTTTACAACTCCTTGACTGGCACATGCATGAAGAACACTGACAACAACAAACTGGTCCATATTCATACCCAGCCCTTGCATCTGGCAAAACCGTTCTAGTGCCTCATCTCCACTTCCATTTTGAGTGTTCCCTGCAATTATCGCAGTCCATGATATTATATCTGGTTCACGGATTCTATCAAACACTAGATTTGCACTCACCATGCTGCCACACCTGGCATACATAACAACCAGGCAGTTCCCCACAGTCAAGTCTGACTCGTATCCAGCTTTAATGATATAGGCATGGACCTGGTTGCCATTTTTGAGGTCATTAGAGTTGGAACATAACCTGAGGACACTAGCAAGGATTATATTGTTTAATTTCAAATCAATTTGTTGCATTTGCTGAATGAGCTGAAGGACGTCATATTTATTGTTATGTTGGTCATATCCTGCTACTAATGCAGTCCATGCTCCCACATCTGGCTCTGGAATTTGGCCCAACACTTTTAGTGCATCCTCTAATGTTCCACGCACGGCATACATTTTAACCAGCGCAGTCCTGACAAAGACATCTACCTCAAACCCAGTTTTGATGATGTAACCGTGGAGGCACTTGCTCCGCTCTGGAGCATTTAGCCTAAAGCAAACACCAAGGATAGCAGACAAGGTTATATGGTCCAGCTTCTCACCTGCACAATGCATTTGCTTGCACATACCGAGCACCTCCCTGTCTTGCCCTTGCTGGATATATCCACCCATCATAGCATTCCACGAGACCACATTTCGCTCGGGCATTCTGTCAAACACTCGGCGTGTATCACCTACACTTCCAAGCTTTGCATACATATGTAAAAGGGCACTTCCTATAAACAAGTCTGACACAATCCCAGCTGTAGTCACATGTGCATGAACCTGCTTGCCATTTTCCAGAAACCCTGTATTAGCGCAAGCCTTGAGAATGCTGGAGAAGGTAAATGCTGTTGGCCGGAAGCCATTCCTCTGCATTTTACTGAAAAGATCAAGGGCTTCCTTATCAAACCCACGCCGAGTGTGCCCTACAATCAACATGGTCCATGAGACTTCATCCCTTTGAGGCATTTTGTCAAATAGATTGCATGCATCCTCTAAATTCTCAAACGCAGAATACATATTAATAATGCCGTTTCCTATACTTACATCCGATTCAAATCCAGCTTTAATTACGTGACCATGGAGGCACTTGCCCTTAACAGGATCCTTTCTGTTCACATACTTCTTTAATAACTGCTCATATAAGTCAAAATCTGGATTAATCCGAGGTTCTTCTATGGAGCCCAAAATATCCAAGACATCTTTCATTTGTCCCCCGCTATCAATTGTTGTTAAACCTGTGAAAAAGCTTAGCGTGCATACCTCTTTGCCCATTTGGATTTTTCTCTGCTTACAATTAACGGTAATGGCAGACACCGCTGCGATAAAACTAATACCTCTGCCAATAATAAATTGCAAAGGAGTGCGACGTCGGTAGCTGAAATTCCTCACATTTTGCATTTCAGTGAGCCTCTATGGGAGTCAATAATGACTTTAATTGCATTCGACTGTTAGGTTGACTGTCCAAAGTGCTAAAAATATGTGATTGTCCCTTGTTTGTTCAAGCTACTCTAAAACCGCTTACAACCTAAGATAGTGTATGAGAAAATGTTTCATACCTTAGGATTTCTGATGAATTCACCATTTTGCAACCTCTGCGTCAACCAGCAAGGTGCACGGTAAGTACCTGCTATGCTGCGTACATTTTAATTTGAATGAAAAAAATGCATTCTCTCTGATGTTCGAATGCTGCTGCTTAAAACCTTGAATTCAGTTTGCAGTAATCTCCATATCAAACCTTCCCTCCTCTATTATTTCAAGAACATCAATGAACAGCACATCTGCATTTCCCCACCAAGAGAATTTGGTTAACGAACTTTGTATGTATTCCAAAATGTCATTGTGTTCCATTTACTTTCAAAACCAACCCTTTTCCTCTTTTATAAAATATTATAAAAGAATCATTATCTCTTTATATCACATTTTATCAAATATGGTAGCAAATTTTTAATTTTTATTTTTTTCGAAAGTGGAAAAATCTATCAACTCATGTGTCAAACCAACAGTGAGGATAGCTATCTCTGGCTGTTATTCGCGAACCGTTTTACGGCATACTCCAGGCCTAATTTTTTGTTATATCACATATCAAATCATTCTGTTTGATAAATAATAATAATTATTTAATTTTAATATTATAGGTAAGTTACATTTTCAAATATTTATTTAATTTTAATGTTTTTTTTTTTTTCTACGTTAAGACTAACCTAAGTACCCACAGGGGATTTGAACCGGTGACCTATCGCAAGGAGTGCCTTAACAGTGCACCCATTCACCATCAATCCAAAGCCCCGTGGGCAATTTAATTTTAATGTTATAGGTAAGTTAAATATTCAATTAGTCTATCATACTCTTTTGTTAGTTAGTTAAATATATATAATTCTTTTTGGATTAATATTCATTATAAGGTTAAGATAAATTAGATTAATCTCTATTAAATTATAAGTTATTATAATATTTTTTCAATATTAAATAATTAATTCTCCGATAGGGGTTTGAGTCAGCATTAGCGGGTTGTACGGGCCCAAGGCATAATCTAGTTAATTAAGAGTGTCCTCACCACCCTCCGCATGCAGCCAGCACTTGGAGCAGTGGCGACAAACATGCAAGAGTTATTGCATGGGAATAGCAGAGTGTTAAGGATATTTGGAGAGGGCAAAAACTTGTTTCAAATGTTAAGGAGAGAAGTGGGGGTGATAACGATCCTGTGGAGGTGGGGAGCAAGGGGAACTCGGAACAGCCGAAGGCAATCGACATTCGTAGAACTCGATAGCAAATATTGGTATGTTATCAATTTTCATCTTGCAATTCTAGTTAGAATGGCGCTAAGTATTCAGCCTTGTGTCGAGGAATTGCCAAAGTCTGGGTTGTGGGGTGACGGTTTTTGGAGGGGCTAGAGGCATGGCCTCACCAGGCTCCAGGTTGAGTCCATGACAATTGCTTTTCTTATCCCTATGTCTGTGGAATTCGGGATTTGTTTGCCTCTAATAGGCACATGCATGGTAGAGGGAATCGAGAGTAGGGATGGTGTAAGTCTCCCACCCATGGGGTTGGAAGAGTGGACAGGGGGTTGGATCTGCAGAGAGTGGGGGGGTGCCTCACCCAACGTCGGTAAAGGGAGAGTCAAGGGCTCAAGAAAACCCAGATATATCATCTGGTGGCAAGGGGGGAAGGCAAAGAAACCTGGTCAGTCAAACCTCAAGTCAGTCTGGTCCTATGGTCTCAAATTTTTTGGGTTGGGAACCTCGGCTCAGATGGTATTCATCTCAGATATTGGGGGAGGGTATGAAGTCATGTCGAGTAATTGAAGTCGGTTATGGTCAAAGTGGACCTGAATCCCAGTGTGTGAGCAGACTGTAAGGGGTTTCTAAGTAAAGGGTTTGGTGGGTGATGGGCTCAGCCCCGCGGATGGCCTGAAACCCACTTCATTCCTCGTAATTATGTTTGGTTGATGAATTCGAATAATGTTGGAAACTGTAGCTATAATATTGACGACATGGTGGTAGTTGTTATGGCACTATATTGTTTGTTTAATCTCTGTAATGGGCAGAGGAAGGCTTGCAATCATGAGGACATTAGAATCATGTATTGACACTCAGTTCCTTGTAGACAGTGGAGGGGGTTCCTTACTCGGCTGGTGTCTTTTGATTTTGAAGCAAGTCTGCAGTGGGGGTGAGACCATTGGCAGAGTCGAGCACCTAACCTGCGGCCCTAGGCAGTAGAAAATTTGAGAGTGCAGGAAAGTGAAGAGCATTTGCTAGATAGAGGTAGAAAAATGAATCAAGCGAAGGGGATAAAGAACAATAGAGGAGGAAACCGAGGTTGAGGGAGGCAGAGAAAGGTGGCCCCGTCTCCGGGAAGCCTACCCAGCTCCTCCAATGGGGTGACAGGGATGAGACATGGGCCTAAGCTAGCCTCGTGTATCATTTGATGAAGCAACCCAAGCTTACCACGCTAGCAACTCCAACCTAGTTCAGCAATTAATAATAGAGTGGGAAGATGAAATTCCGACAGATAGTGGAAGACTTCGACCTAGACCTAGATGAGTGGAAAGCAGTGGCCCTCTAGGTCATACTAGAGGGAGAGTTACTCAGTACAAGCAGGTTGTGCACTTATTCTAGATGATGAAGGGTATCCTAGCGAAAGTTATGGAACAGTTTCCTTCGGAACTGCATGCAGCCCCTCAGGGGCATTTGGTGAAGTCAGGTTTTACCAAAGAATTGCAAAAAAAATAGTTGCAAGTGCAGCAGTAGAGTGGTAGGCTGAGCCGTATCGGGTAGCGCATCTCATGCATACCTTACTCGGAGTTGCCTGGTTCTACAGTGAAGGATCTTGCTGTGGTGGATTCTATAGATGATGAACAGTGACAGTGAACCCATGATTTTCTTTTGAATGTTTTTGTTATATAGTTATAGACTTATTACAATTATGTTTACAGTTATTTAGAGAATAGGAAGTATAAAGACTCTCAGGTTTATATAGCATGGCTGGACAGACTTATGTTTTCTTGCTTATGGATGGCATATTTTGCAGCTAGATGGCCAACAAACCTGGTTTCCCACTAGGCAGGTTGAGGCCACCTAACTCATGGATATATGGATGTAACCTTCCTTATTTCTGAAAATTAATAGAAAGGTACCCCCAAGCTTACAAAAAAAATATTAAATAATTAATGTCCATGTGCATAGAATAGATAGGGATGGGGTGTAGTTTTTAGTCACTACGTGATGTGAATGTTACTTCAAAACTCTGTGGGCAAAAATCCAATCATGTTAAGAGTTGGTGTGGCCTAGGCGGGGTGCGATTCATGGATGATTGATCTGAAAATCACTTGTGTGTGATCTTAGTTAATGAATTAATGAATGAAGGTATCACAGACTCATGTGTTGGTGGGTGTCTATGTTATCTTAGGCAATGGATTGATAAGATTGCAAAATACACAGACACTGGAAAATGGAGAACAGTAAGAGAACACAGTAAGCAAAATGCAAGAACACAACAAATTAATAAGGAATTCACCCAATCCTCCTGGGCTACGTCTCTGGTCCAACTTTCATTGGTGGCCTTCTTTTATTGTGTCCTTAAACAACTTTTTTACAATGAGGAGCTCAAATTGAGTCTCCTAAAACAGATGGTGCTTAGTAGGGTGGTTCTTGGATTCCCTAAGCCACTAGAGTGCACAGACTCTTCCTTACCAAGTCTCAACCCCAACTGGTCTTGAGGGGATGAGTCCAAATTGGTACTCAGTTCCTGACAGATATCCTCACAGGGATTGCTTGAACCTCTCAAGCCTTCTATCTACTCGATGTTTCCTTAGCTCTGTAGGTCAGCTCGGCTCTCTGCGTCTGCTTTTGTCTCTTCTGTCTCCTTCTTCACTGTTCTCTTCTTTCTTACAGTGCTTTCCCCCATTCTCTGTCTGTGCGTTCATGGCTTAAAGCCAATATGTCTCATGACTGTTCGCTTCCTCTTTCTCCTCTTCGGATCACATGTTGTTGTTCACTTGGAATTCCCTGCCTCTGCGTCATCGCCACTGTGTAACGTCTCACAGGGAAGCGGCCATTTTCCTCTCACGAACTGCTCCAGCTCTTCTTCAAACGGTTCGGTATCTTCGTTACTTCGTGAAATGATTCATCCGCCAGCTTAGCAGTCAAATCGGACTTCGGACTTTTATATGTCGTAGCTTATTTTCTCCCTTCGAGTCTAGTTTCCCATTGGGCACAATCTCCGCCGTTAGATCTGGGGCCTCCAGATCCTACGATTATCGCTCTTATTGCGTGGTTGACTTGCTCGGACGTTAGCCCACGATGAGATGCATTTTTCTCTCTCATCCGCCAGACACACATCGTTCACTGTATGGCATTGCTGGGTCTCATGACAATTCTGCTTACCGCCCAAAATGCCTCTGATATTCCATTGGTTTTGGAGCGCGGGACCCGCCTTTCGCTTTAGCGCTTTTCCCACAGTTTTCGGCTTTCCTTGTGACCAAGCGCTCGGGGCCTTTCCATTTCGAGGGGTTTTGCCCGTTAGCGCTAATCGCGCATTAGAAACGACCTCCGTTTTCTGATCTGGACTTCCTAACTACTAATTTGTGCCCTGTGCAGTCTCCATGGGCCTCGGTCAGCACGCTTTGATTGAGGTCCTCGTCGTTCCTTGCTGGCTACAAACTGGCACTGGCCAGAGGTCCTTCCTGATAGCTCATTGTCCACAAGTTTTTGAAGTATGTCCTGATCTGATACAATCATAGAACTCTAATAATTTTCATGGATCTAATTCAGATCACGGCCTTCCCACTGAAAAAGCTTTTGAACCACCAAAAGTTGGTTTTCAAGCATCGACTAAGTGAGGGTACAATTGTCTCACTTGTCCAATCTCTATCCACTTCACATTACTCAGCTTTGAACCCTTGAGCCCAATTCTGAGGTACTCAACATCTCCCCTATGCATCATCCTCACCTTCATGTCCAGAACTGTGTCTTCCTACAATTCATTAAGATATTCAGGTAACAGGTCATCAATAGAAGGCAATTGACTTTGCTCTTTGGGATCCTTGATTAGTGAAGGTTCAAATAGTCTCAAGCAATCTGCATTTACGACCGAGTAGATATGCATGTAAGTTGGTAGATCAAGGCAAAAAGCATTCTCACCAATTTTCTCAAGTATCTTGAAAGGTCCATATCTGATAGGCTTTAGCTTTTTACCTTCACCTTGCATTTTGTCCTTGCTGATGTACAGCTAGACTTGGTCTCCAACTTGGAAACTATGCTCCATCTGATGCTTGTCATGCCTTGCCTTGTATTTGGCTTGGCTCATTTCCCGTTGTTCCTATACTGCCTGGTGAATCTCTTGGATTTGTTCAATGAACCTAGTTGCCCTGTCCACATCACTATGTCCCTCAACTGTGGTGTCTTTACTAAAGACAAAATCCAAAGGAGACCTTGGTGTGAAACTAGAACAGGTCTCAAAAGGAGATCTTTGTGTAGAAGAATGTTTGGCTCTGTTGTAAGCATGATGCACATAACACAAATGTTTATCCCAAAGCTTAGGATGTTCGCTGCAATATCCCTTGAGTAACTGAATCACTGTCCTATTAACTACTTCTGTCTAGCCATCTGTTTGTGGATGAAAAGCTGTGCTTTTCTTCAGTTTGGTGTCCATCAGTTCCCACAAACTTGACCAAAACTTCCCCACAAATCAGGTGCCTCGATCATATACAATGGAAGTGGGTAATCCAAACTGAACCCATACATGTTGAAAGAACAGTTTTGCAGTTTGTTCCGTTGTAATCTGTTTATCGCAAGGTATCAAAATACACATTTTGTTGAACCTATCCACAACAACATATAGATAATCATGACCTTTCCTAGATTTAGGCAGTCCTCCAACAAAATCCATGGAAACACTTTCCCAAGGGTGAGAAGGAACTGGTAATGGAGTGTACAAGCTTAGTTTTCTGTTGTTGGGCTTGCTTTTAGCACACATAGTACACCCTCTTACATATCTAGAAACTGTCTCATTCATTTTTGGCCAATAACAAAATCTTTGCAGCTGTGCAACTGTTTTACTTACCCCAAAGTGACCTGATATTAGAGAAATGTGTGCTTCTCGAATTATCTTTACTCTTTCAGTTTGTGGAATGCATAGCTTCCCAAAATGATATAGGAGTTGGTCCTTTACATGATAATCCAATTCTTCTATTCGTTTACCTTGACTTAAAGTTGCATATACATCTTTGAAATCTATATCTTGAGCATATTGTTCAATGTAGCTCTCATGTAACACAGAATTATGCTTAAGTATAGTAGATGCATTTATACTGGGTCTAGATAACATATCTGTAACTTTATTGTGTATGCCCTTTTTATATCTAATGACTAAATGAAACTATTGTAGAAAACCCATCCATCGATAATGCCTTGATTACTGCAACTTAGTTTGGGAGTGTAGATATTGAAGTGGTTGATGATCAGTATGTATTACTATCTCTTTGCCCATTAAGTAATGTTTCCACTTTTTCACACTCTATGCTAATGCATACAATTATTTATCATATGTAGGATAATTAACTACTACAAAATTAAATGTCTCAGAATGATAACATATGGGTTTACTGTGTTGTGTCAACACTACTCCCATGGCATAGTCACTGGCATCCGTTTGGATCTCAAATGGTCTTTGAAGATCAGGCAGTGCTAGTATAGGCGTTGTAATAATCTTTTCTTTCAAGGTGTTGAAGGCTTTCTGCTATTTGCCTCCCCACTGAAACACCTTGTTCACTCCTGTTAAAGCATGTAAGGGAGCTGCAATTAAGGAAAGTTAGAAATGGACTTTCTCCAATATTATGTTTCTCCTAAGAAGCTTCTAACTTCTATAGTAGATTTGGATTTAGGCCAGTTCACAATGATTGCCACTTTAGAGGGATCTATCTTCAATTCACCACCCCCTCCTATATGTCCCAAGTAATTCAGAGATGTTTTGCCAAATTCACATTTTGAGAGTTTAACATAAAGTTTTTCTCTTTTCAAAACATCTAGTGTCTGCTTAACATGCTTTAAATGTTCTTCCCATGTTTTGCTAAATATCAGAATGTCATCCAGATACACAATAACAAAATCATCAATAAAAGGTCTGATTACATCAATCATTAATCTCATTAAAATAGCAGGAGCATTAGTTAAGACAAAAGGCATAACCAACCACTCATACAATCCCTGCTTTGTTTTGAAAGTAGTCTTCCATGCATCTTGTTCTGCAACTCTAACCTGATGGTATCCACTGTGCAAGTCTAGCTTGGTAAAATAGACAGATTCTTTCAATTTATCTAAAAGATCATCTATGCAAGGAAGGGGATAATGATTTTTGATTGTTATCTTATTGAGTGCTCGGTAATAAATGCACATCCTCCACGAGCCATCCTTCTTTCTCACCAAAACGATTGGTGACCCACATGGTGATGTGTTAGGCCTGATGAACCCCTTCTTGAGCAACTCCTGCACCTACTTCTTGATTTCAACATTCTCTAAAGCAGACAACCTATACATTCTAGTGTTAGGCAATTGAGCATCTTGCTGCAAAATAATATCATGTACTATTTCCCTTTTGGGTGGTAGACATTTAGGTTCTTGAAACAAGATATCATACTCTAAAACAAACTTTTCTAAATCAGCTTGCTATTTAGCATTACAGCCCTCAAATACATTGGTTTTATCAGGTTTCTTTTCCTTTACAACCACAGTAAGAACTGTTTGCATGAATTTATCATTCTTTTCATCTGTCCTGAGTTTATGAGAGTATACTTATTCTTGAGCTTATGAGCTCTTACAAAGTATTCGATTCCATCTTTAACAAGTAGATACTTGTTCTCAGCTCTATAGAAGATAGTTTTTCTGTCATACAAGTAAGGACTTCTTAAAACAATTCCACATATATCCAAATGAATTATGTCTAACTCAACCTCATCTACAAAAGTTGACCCAAAAGAAAACCCGAGTTTGCATTGTCTAGTCACTTGTAGTTGTGCTTTATAATTTAACCATCTTAATGGGTATGGTTTCATGTGAGGTGTAGTCACTAATACCAACTTCTTTACAATTGCTTCAGAAATTAAATTTACTTGTGAGCCACTATCAAACAAAGTATCAATCTTTTGATGTTTGAAAATAACTCGAATATGGAAAAACTCATGTCTTTTTCTCTCATTTTCTTCATCAATAGTAGATTGTGCAAAATTACTAGTAGATGCTTCAGAATTCTTACCTTTTATACCTGTGGTGCAATAGTTGTTTCATCTCCTGAGTCTGACCCCAAATCTTTCTGAATAGTTGCAACAGTCTTCTTCTTCTTGCCCTCGAACTTCTTAGGTCTCAGCTCCAGATGCAGAATCCAACAGTGCTCATCATCATGCCCATCCTTCTTACACTGAGTGCATTAAGACTTGCTCTTATGTGCAATGTTAGCCTTCCTTGCTTTCCATTTCTGCTTTCTTTTCTCCTTATTTTTTCTTACAGTGGGTTGAGATGATCCTCCAACTTCTAGACTTCCATTCTTTCCTCTAGCTTCTAGATGAGTAGCTTATACAAATACCATATATATACTAGTGAGATTAAACATGAGGATAGTGTGCCTCATGTAGCTGTGTAGACCACCAATGTACTTTAACAGAGTCTCAGGTGAGGCTAATGACATTCCTAGAATCAATGCTCTCTTCCTAAATTCTTGGGTGTATACTTGTACACTTTGCCTTTTCAACTAATGAAGAGTTTTCCAGCTCATCATGGCTTGCTGCATGTAGGCCAATAGATAGAACTGCTTTTTGATTGCAGAAACAAATTCACTCCAGATAGAAATGGTCTTACCATGTCTCTTCATGTCAGCTTGGGTCCTGCGTTCCCACCAAACCAAGGCAGTGCCTCCAAGGCGTAGGCTTGCCAGTTGAATCTTGCTCTTGTCTGAATCAATACTCTACATTATGCAATAAACATAAATTTGTCTAATGCAATTGTCCAGCTTTTTTGCATTCAACTTTCCATCATATATAGGTAAATCGAATTTAACATCTAGTTTAATCAAAGATGCCTTCTTTTTATGTTCAGGCTATTAGGAGGTGTGAGAAAGCTTTCTTCTTTCCCTTTGCCTTTTGAGTGGTCATGGAGGAGAGACTCATCTTCTCCTTTGTCTTGTTTGGAGCCCGATGAATCTTCATTATTATGTTTTCTAAAGTCCTTATACATTTCCTCTACCATGGACTTTATGGCTAGGAAACTATCTATGAATTGAGGGTCTGGCCCCATAGAACCTTCCTCTGACATTGTCTTTCGAGGATAGACTCTCCCAATTTCAAGATTAGTTTCGACCAACTCTCCTTCTCCTAATTTGAGATTTGATCTAGTTAGCATTCAACAACTAAAACCAACACAAGCTTGTCTAACCTTAACAACCTAGAGCTTTGATACCACTTGATCTGAAAATCCCTTGTGTGTGATCTCAGTTAATGAATTAATGAATGAAGGTATTACAGACTCATGTGCTGGTGGGTGTCTATGTTATCTTAGGAATGGATTGATAAGATTGCAAAATACACAGACACTAGAAAATGGAGAATAGTAAGAGAACATAGTACGCAAAATGCAAGAACACAACAAATTAATAAGGAGTTCACCCAATCCTCCTCGACTATGTCTCCAGTCCAGCTTTCAGTGGTGGCCTTCTTTTATTGTGTCCTTAAACAGAGTTTTTACAATGAGGAGCTCAAATTGAGTCTCCTGAAACAAATTGTGCTTAGTAGGGTGGTTCTTGGATTCCCCAAGCCACTAGAGTGCACAGACTCTTCCTTACCAAGTCTCGACCTCAACTGGTCTTGAGGGGATGAGTCCAAATTGGTACTCAGTTCCAGATAGATATCCTCACAAGGATTGCTTGAACCTCTCAAGCCTTCTATCTGCTCAATGTTGCCTTAGCTCTGCAGGCCAGCTTGGCTCTCTGTGTCTGCTTCTATCTCCTTCTTCACTGTTCTCTTCTTTCTTACAGTACTTTCCCCCTGTTCTCTGTCTTTGCATTCATGGCTTAAAGCCAATATGTCTCATGATTGTTCGCTTCCTCTTCTGCCTCTTCAGATTGTCTTCTATTGTTCGCTTGGAATTCCCTGCCTCTGCGTCATCACCATTGTGTAACATTTCACAGGGAAGTGGCCACTTTTCCTCTCATGAACTGCGTCCGCTCTTCCTCAAATGGTTCGGTATTTCTATTACTTCATGAATTGATGCATCCGCCAGCTCAGCAGTCAAATCGGACTTCAGACTTTTATATGTCGCAACTTATTTTCTCCCTTCGAGTCCAGTTTCCCATTGAGCGCAATCTCCGTCGTTAGATCTGGGGCCTCCAGATCCTACAGTTATTGCTCTTAACGCGCGGTTGACTTGCTTGGATGTTAGCCCGCGATGAGAGACAGTTTTCTCTCTTATCTGTCGGACATGCGTCATTCGATGTATGGCATCACTAGGTCTCCTGACAATTCTGCTTATTGCCCAAAACGCCTCTGATATTCCGCCGGTTTTGTAGCGCGGGAACTGCCTTTCGCTTTAGCACTTTTCCCACGGTTTTTGGCTTTCCTTGTGACTAAGCACTCGGGGCCTTTTCATTTCGAGGGGTTTTGCCTAGTGATGCGCGATTAGCGCCAGAAACGACCTCCGTTTTCTGATCTGGACTTTCTAACTGCTAGTTTGTGCCCTGCGCGGTCTCCATGGGCCTCGGTCAGTGCGCTTTGACCAAGGTCCTCGTCGTTCCTTGCTCGCTACAAACTGCCACTGTCTAGGGGTCCTTCCTGATAGCTCATTGTCCACATGTTTTTGAAGTCTGTCCTGATTTGATACAGTCATAGAACTCTAATAATTTTCATGGATCAGTGATTTTGACAGTTTAGATGCCCCTTGGTCACAATTTCTCAAGCCCAATGTCAAGCTTGTAGAATACATACAACTTGACCAACAAAAAAATATTCAATAATTAATATTTATTTTACTTTATTTTTTTAAATACAATGTTATAATAAAAAGGTATAATATTCATAGTATTAAAATTACTCTTGAGATAATATCTATGGTTATTCTCACATCAATAGTTTCTTAATCTTTGGATATTCTCCACCCCACAATGCAGAAGTTGGAAAGAAACCTTAAAAATACTAACACATATATTGTATATGTAATATAAGTACTGAGAGAGAGACAGTTATTCAACCACTTTCTTGGTTTCAGAGAAGATAGCAATTCATAACTTGGAAACAAACTTGAAAAGAGTTAATGTATATAATATAGATGTAGCATACATACTTGGAAGTGTTGGAGTCTTTAGACAATGTGTGTGTGTGTGTGTATTTATTTCCTCTACACAACAACTTTCCAATTCATAAGCTTATTTCGTGGAGCAAGAAAGCCTTTTGCATAGTCAAATATGGAGAAATATTCCCCCTAAGGCCATGCTCTACCAAATGAATTAGGTTAATATATGTACACATGAGTCAACTTGAATTTTTATTATTATTTTTTTTTAATATTTTTTAATGTAAAATTATCTAATTGGACATCTATAGAATGTTGTCACCAAGATTCTACAAGGCTTGATCAAGCGTGAACACCTCATGGGACAACTTTTATCCCCAACACATGGCTCCCAACCTCAATCCTTCCCATCAAATTTGAATTAGTAACCTCATGCGTACTAAACCCCACAAACCAATTAGTTTATATCTCATGAGTTGGCTCCTTGAAGTAAGGAGATCATACTTTTACCTTTTTATCTTTCTTCTTCCTTGTTTCAATCTAATCAACACAATGAATTAAGATTATTTGAAATTTAAACTATTTTAGAAGCACTAGTGGTAACTCTCAAATACCTAAAGGCACAATGAGCTTTGGTTGATTCCTTAAGTTAGAGATCATATAAAGTGATGGCTTGCACTTTTCTTTTTCTCTTTCTCTTTGTTCTTTCTTATTTCAATTTAATTAACAAATTGATATAATATGTTAGAGATTTCAACAATATTAGATACACTAGTGGGAACTCTTGGACACCTATGGATATGATTGATGTGTTTGCTAACAAATGAAATACAACTTCACTAATTATAACATATACATAACAAAAATGCTAACTAAAGTTTGATTGATTATGAAAATAAAATGTTAATATGTTCTAGTATGTGCACTAATCATAAATAAATATGAACGCTCTTACATCTCAAAATATACCTAATGCACATTGACAACTGTAACACTTCCTCCCACCCCCTTAGGCTTTTTCAGGTTGTGGGAGGTATTACTTTAAAATTAACCCAACCTCCATGGTTCATTATGATGATGGGGTTATACAATTCTCTTTCTTTGAAGCTTGCATAATTAAATTATGAAATTCCCAATGTATTCATCTCATAGAGAGATTTCTGGTGATATAATTTTCATATAAATCTAACCCTCAAATCAAAAGTTATTCCCATTTGAAATTTTACCAACCATATAGCACCACATCAGCAAATAACCGCCACGTAGCACCCACATGGACCTTAAGATCTAAATGATTAAAGCACCTAATGTTCCATCAGTGCTCCAATTCGAGTTAGATTTGATCAATGACCCAAAAACCATCCCAAACCCCTTGCCTACCCAATGGTTAATAGAGGGGATGGGTCCTGGAATTTGTTGTATGCATCTAAGCCCTTTTGAGGTGCCACATCAGTTATTCAGCCACACGTCATGCTGCTACACTACCACGTATCACTCACTACCACATCCTCCAGGTCTTGAATCTCCAACCCATCTTGGCCATGGAACTTTACTTTCATTTATGGTCCTACTATTGATTATTAGGGTTAATCCCATATTAAGGCCACTTAAGTTGTAGTTAAGCAGTCTATGACCAAAACATCTTGTCGCATCACTTGGCCAACTTAGCTGCCAACTCATCATTGTCAACCAATCAACCTCTACCACATCACCCTTCATCCACTACGTCTTGTTGAAATGATGTTTTCATTATGGTGATGCCATACTTCCACGTCATCAATGCCAAATCCTCATGATCCCGTCAATTGATGAGTCTAGTAGACAAACTATTCCACAACATTTTTCATTTTGTTACCCACTATTGAGAAATGGCAACAAGAATTTGTCCTTGAATTAAACTGTGAATTAAATTCGAATTCTATTCTCATAGAAAAAATTAGTTAATTAAGTTTATTAAACTTACTTAACTTAGGAAATTTGAGTTGGAAGTCTTTATGTCATCATGTGTATGTCCTCCCTACTTTGTAGGAGTCTAGTATGAGTTAACTGTGAGTTGTAAAATAGAAGACTCAATTTCATGAGTCAGTTCAGTTAAATGAGTTCTAAAACTAGTTGAGAGAACTAATAGTGAGTTAACTGGCAGTGGTGTCACTAATGAAATACACTAGTGCTACTCTAGTTAATTGAATATTTACTCATCATAAACTCATGCATGTCGATTCTGAGAAAGACCCAGTTGAGATTAAAGTGCAGGGATAGTGTGCTATTTGTTTTATATTTTTTCGAGTTGCACTAATAGTGCATGCATTCAAGAACTGACCCTTTAGGGATAGCGTAGTTTTTAGAGGCTTTATTTCCCTTTAAATACAAGCTATCCTCCATATGAATTATGCATTGGAATAGAGACTTGGAGAGCTTGTGAAGAAGCTAAGATTTGGCCTTAAGCTTGTTTATGAGTTGGAGATTGGATTTTCTAAGTGTTGGGATTGTTCTAGAGAGAACAAGCATTGTAATTTCATATTGATTTTACGGATTAATACAAAACAGATAGTGGGGTTTTGAGTTATGGATTTCCCTAGATATTTATTGTGTTATGTGCCTTTGATTCTCTTCCTCTATTAATTATTGTTTGCTCGATGTTTATGGGCTTCCTCTATAAAGATTAGAAGTAGATTCTTGTCTCTTGCTTTGGCAAATTGCTCTAGCTTGTGAATCTACATGATTTTCTACATTGTATCAGAGCTAAGAATGGTCTACTAGAGGAGATTTTGAAGTTTTGAGCTTCTGGGTTACAGGTGAAAGTTGAATTTGCAATACATACTTCAGGATCGATAGATGGCGTTTCATGGGTTGAGGCTTGAGTATGCCTTGGAAGGCAGCTCAAATTTCATAGCCTAGAGGGATAGGATGGAGGATGTGCTAGAGGACAGTGGCTTGAAGGAATTTGTTGAACAAGCAATTCCTTCCAACAGCGAGTGATGCACAAAACTTGGCCGAGTGGAAGAAGTGTGTGGCAAAGACAATGCATATAATCCTTGAGGGAGTTTGAGATCATATTGTCTCAAGTCTCCATGGAAAGGAAACACCACATGCTATGTGGAAAACATTGACGGACTTGTATTAGAATAGCAGTGATCAAAGGAAGTTGGCACTGAAGGATAAACTTCGTAAAATCAAGATGGAGAAAGGTGAGACGATTCTGAAATACTTGACCAAGTTCACTCAATGTGGGGATGAACTTGGAAGTGTTGGAATCATGGTTTCTGAGGAGGATATGGTGAGCCTTGCTCTTCTTGGACTCCGAAAGAGTTGGCATAGTTATCAAGACTTTGTCAATGTTTAGGAGAAGCTGCCATATTGGGAATGACTATGGTCGAATTTGATGCAGGGTGAGATTAGGAGGAACACCAGGGATGGCTCTTCATCAAAGAATGATGATGAAGAGAATTCTACCTTAGTGATTAAGGCGAGGAAGGGGAAAGGTAAAATTTCCCATTCAAAATTAGATTATATCATGGAGGTAAGAAGACGGACATGACAAAAGTTAAATGCTTTCATTGTCACAAGATGGGACAATTTGCTACAAATTGTCCATTGAAGAAGTCCAAGGAGAAGTCCTCAGGAGGAGCAGTGGGTGAGGCTTTGGCCTCCTAATTTGAATTGGAATTTTCCCTCATTGCATGCATGGTGTCTTAAATGACGGGAAGTGTCTAATACTTAGACAATGGAGCTTCATTCCACATGACTGGCGACAAAAAGTTATTCAATGAACTGGAGGAGAAAGATCTCAAGATGCATATCGAGATGGGTGATGACAGTAACTATAGTGTTATTGGTGTAGGCACTATTGCTTTTCAGAGGGAACATGCGGCTCCACTCACCTTGAAGAATGTTATGCATGTACCCCCGAACTGGCGAAGAACTTGGTATCCATTACCATGCTTGAGGATAGAGGCTATGATGTGATATTTTCGAAAGGAAAAGTGTTCCTTCGACACATAGCCACGAGTCAAGTAAAGAAGATAGGGATTCGAGTTTAGAATCTCTATAAGATAGAGGTAGGGGATTGTGTTGCTTTGAGTTCAAAAGCAGAAAATATGTTGAGCCAAGATGTCAGCGAGTTGTGGCACATGCAGTTGGGCCACTTGCATCATGGGGCTTTGAAGATATTGCAGCAAATCTCTACTGGTCTTCCCAAGGGTACGCTTGAGTAAGTTGATACATACAAGGGTTGTACTTTAGGAAAATACACCAAGTCTTCCTTTGGAGATAGAGACAGTTGAGCATAGTCTATTCTGGGAGATTCCATTCAGATGTGTGTGGATCATTCTCGACAGCATCCATGACCAAACACAAGTATTATGTTATATTTGTTTATGACTATTCTTGTAAATGCTTGGTATTTTTTATGTAGAAAAAGGATCAAACTTTCACAAAGTTTTGTGAGTTCAAATCATTGGTAGAGAAAGAGTCTGGCAAGAAGGTTAAAGCTCTACGGAGTGATAATAATGGTGAGTATGTCTCCAATGAGTTTAAGAACTTATTTGTAGAGGAAGGGATTAAACGAGAGTTGACAACACCCCATAACCCTCAAAAGAATGGGGTTGTCGAGAGGAAGAATGGGAGCATAGTATGGGAAATAAGGGAAATGTTGCATGATCAGGGCCTACCACTACACCTGTGGGTTGAGGCATGCAACACAGTGGTTTATGTTCATAACTGTAGCCCACATCAAATACTTGAGATGAAGAAACCATAGGAGGCTTATTCCAGTAAGAGGCCAGATGTTGGTCACTTCAGGATTTTTGGGTCATCGGTTTATTGCCATGTGACTAAAGATGCATGGAAGAAGCTTGGTTCAACAACAGAGTTGGGGATCTTTGTGGGGTACGCTGATACACCCCATAACTGTCGGGTGTACATGTTGATCGGTCGGATGGTAGTGGTTTATAGGATATCAGGTTCGATGAGGAGAAGGCTATGCAAGTGTCCCTTGAGAGGGAGCTTGAGCTACATACAGTTGAGGATCTTTTAGCTCCTAAGGTTGAGAGACCTCAGATTGATGTGGAGTAGCCACATGCAGAGGTTTAGAGAGTGGAGACATCCACTCAGGCAGAGTCTTCCAGAGAGGGAAGAAAGTGCACAAGAGAGGCTGACAAATTGTTGGATGATGAACGGGAGAATGTGGGAGCACCCTCTTCTCAGCAAAGACAGAGGTGGTTACCAGAGAGGTATAGTGGATACATGGCACTTATGGGTACATGTGTTGTGATAGAGCCATCTTCCTTTCAGGAAGCAGTGCAACAACCGATATGGGTTGATGTGATGGTGGAGGAGTATGACTCCATAATTCGAAATAATGTTTTGGATGTGATCCCGAGACCAGAGGACAAGTCAGTTGTGAGCTCCCATTGGCTTTACAAGGTAAAGAAAGTTGAAGATGATAGTGTGGAGAAGCATAAGGCCAGATTTGTGGCCCATGGATTTTCATAGGTAGAGGGGATTAACTATGATGAGACCTTTGCTCCTATTGTAAGGTACTCGTCAATCAAATCTATTTTGGAACTATCAACATAGTTGGGTTGGAAGATCCATCAGATGGATGTGAAGATTGCCTTCCTCAATGGCATGATTAAGGAAGAGGTGTACATAGAGCAGCTTGAAGGTTTTGAAAGCTTGGATCGTGAGTCGCATGTGTGCCGACTCAAGAGAGCATTGTATGGGTTGAAGTAAGCACCTTTTGCTTGATACACCAGCATAGATAGCTACTTCACTAGGTATGGTTTCATGAAGAGTGAAGCGGATGCAAACCTGTATCACATAGTGATGGAAGGTAAGTTGTTGATCATTGTACTTTATGTAGATGATCTCATACTAATAGGTGATGAGAAGTTCATCAAATCTTGCAAAGAGGACCTTGCACGAGAGTTTGAGATGAAGGACATGAGGCTCATGCATTACTTTCTTGGCATGGAGGTATGGAAGAGAGATGGGGATTTTTTTGTATCTCTGGGAAAGTATGCCAATGAGATACTCAGGAGATTCTAAATGGAGAGAAGTAAAACCATGGAGACTCCTCTTGCTGGTAATTGGAGGAAGGAGGATGCTACTTCAGGGAAAGTAGTGGAAGCTATTGTTTATAAGCAGCTTGTGGGTCCACTCGTGTACTTGGTGAACACACTACCAAATATGTGCTATGCAGTTAACTAAAGCAATGGTTAGGCCTACAAAGCTGTATTGGAAGGTGGAAAAGCATGTATTGAGATACCTCAAAGGCACTACTCAGTTTGGGTTATGGTACATACAGATAGAGGGATTGAAGCTTCAAGGCTTCACCGATGTAGATTGGGCAGGGAGTCCATCCGACATGAAGAGCACATTAGGAGGGATCTTCAGTATTGGGTCACCGACAGTTTCTTGGTATAGAAGGAAACAAAGATCGGTTGCACTCAGTTTGGTAGAGGCAGAGTACATGACTGCAAGTCAGACAACATATGAGGATATATCGATGAGGAATATCCTGGTTGGTTTGTTTGGTCAGCAGATGGATCTGACAATGGTTTATTGTGATAATCAGAGTTGTATCAAACTCTATGAAAATTTAGCCTTTCATGATCGATCAAAGCATATTGATACCCATTATCATCATCTCAAAGATTGTGTATTGAGGTGGATCATGTTGTTAGATTACATTCCCACGGAGGAGCAAGATGCTGACATCTTGACAAAGGCATTGTCAATATGTAGATTTGAGTTTCACAGAGACATGATCGAGGTAGTTGATAATCCCTTTCTTGTTGAGAGGGAGTGTTGAGAAATGGCAACAAGAAATTCCAGTTTAATTTGTCCTTGATTTAAACTGTGAATTAAATTCGAATTCTATTCTCACAGAAACTTAAAATTAGTTAATTAAGTTTATTAAACTTACTTAACTTAGGAAATTTGAGTTGGAAGTCTTTCTGTTGTCATGTGTATGTTCTCCCTACTTTGTAGGAGTCTAGTATGAGTCAATTGTGAGTTGTAAAATAGAAGACTCAATTTCATGAGTCAGTTCAGTTAAATTAGTTCTCAAACTGGTTGAGAGAACTAATAGTGAGTTAACTGTCAGTGGTGTCACTAATGAACTCCACCAGTGCTGCTCTAGTTAACTGAATATTTACTTATCAGAAACTCATGCATGTCGATTCTAAGAAAGACCTAGTTGGGAGTAGAGTGCAGGGACAATGTGCTATTTTTTGTAGATTTTCTGAGTTGCACTAACAGTGCATGCATTCAGGAAATGACCCTTGAGGGTTTGCGTAGTTTTTAGAGGCTTTATTTCCCTTTAAATACAAGTTATCCTCCATAGGAATTACATATTGGAATAGAGACTTGTTGAGATTGTGAAGAGGCTAATATTTGGGCTTGAGCTTGCTTATGAGTTGGAGATTGAATTTGCTAAGTGTTGGGATTGTTATAGAGAGAACAAGCATTGTAATTTCATCTTGATTTTCCAGATTAATACAAAACAGATAGTGGGGTTTTGAGTTGTGCCTTTCCCTAGATATTTATTGTGTTATTCGCCTTTGATTCTTTTCCTTTATTGGTTATTGTTTTCCCAATGTTTATGGGCTTCCACTATAAAGAGTAGAAGTAGATTCTTATCTCTTACTTTAGAAAATTGCATTGGCTTGTGAATCTACAAGATTTTCTACACCCACCATCAAATTAAACTAAGAAGGTGCTTTTAGTCATCACCTAGGTCGCATGCAATGGGAGACGAGGTAAGTGTCAAGCATCAAATCTCTTTGGGTTATAACGTGAAAGTGTTGGCATGTAGGGTTGATAAGCTAAGTGCTTTTTGGGTTAAGCCAAGGTTCTAGCCTCAACTATGTGATTTGATATTGGGTGCATAAGCCTAAAGAAACATCACCTCACTCATGCTCATTTTAACATCTAACCTACAAATTAAACTCATAACATGTAAAATGACCTACAAACAAGGTAATGGTAGAGAAATACCCAACTCATGAATATATAAGTTAATTGATTATTTATGAGATGACAGGATAACTGAGTGAATTTTAGACATTTGGTCACAATCATTTAAGTGACCCTGCAATTTGTGAAAATGGAAACATTCACACCATTCAAGCATTCATTATCAGTATGAACAATTAAGATAGCTAGTCAATCATGAGAATTTAGTGATTTCAAGTATTCCTTTATGGGGCATACAAAACCATACTTCAGTCAATAACATAAAAAATATTGTCATAACTCAAAACCAAATATGCTTAAATCATTATACTTGCTTGAGTGTATTAGAAAAACTAGGACATGAAGGAGGGACTTCCACTCTCCACCCAACCATAGGCCAGTTACACTGCAGTATTTCTTGTAGTAGACCACCCTTGATCTAGATTCAGAGTCTGAGGAGTTATTTTCTCAAGGGAATATCACACCCAATCATAAGTCAATTAGGGTAGAAAGGGAGCATCTAGGTGTTTTATTAACAGTCTTGTGTAGTAAGCACTACAATGACTCATGCCTTTCTAAGATAAATCACTTGGGTTCATTCAAGGCTAAGTGAAGTTCTACTTAGCCTTGGAGAATGATAACATTGTAAAGGTGGTTTATCAACTCAAATGGTAAGCACCCCAGTGATTTATTAGCCCATTCATCCAATTCTAAGTGGCTTATTAGAAAACACTTAGAGGGGCATTAACTTACTTAGCAGCACTAAGTGATTCATTGTCTTCACTAAGTCTTCACTGGCCAATCCCACACCAGCATGCAACCAGTACTAACCAAATAGGGATCAACATCCCAACACAAGACATTGGCTTGAGGCTACTTCTCCTTCAATGCAACGCTCCAATTCCCCTTCTTCTCGAATGCAATGTTACAACACTTCTTCTCCTTTGATGTCATCACTCTACGATCTCCCACTGCTTTGCATGCTCCCCGTGTGTTCTCTCTCTCCTTCTTCTTCTTATTTCTTTGTTCTTGCATGTTCTCCCTACATTATTTTTCCTTGTTTATGTCTTCCTTATCTTGTCTACATTCCCTTGTGTGTTGACTTCCCCAACACAACCCCCGAGACAAGGAGTGGCATGGGCCTTGTCCTTTAATCATACAACCCATACTCCCCTTCCCTACTTGGTATGCAGACCACTTAATATACACACATTACAACAATATTTTAAAAATCTAAATAAAATGCTAAACTATTCTTCCGAGTCCACTCATTATTTATAAATAAAAACAATCACACATAGAACATAGATTTTGTTGACGATTAAGTAGTCAATAAAGATCTTCCCCTTGAGCCACTAATAGAAATGTAAATATATATATTTCACCCCAATTGTGATTTAATTTTAGCATCAAGCATATATAGCTAGATAATCATGAGAGGCACACTAAATGGTTTCATATGTTCACTGCCAAGTTAGTGGACTACATATTGAAAAAGTTAGCATGTTACAATGAAATCTAACTATTAAAATTGTATTTCAAGCACAACGTAATCAAATACAAACATAAAAGGCGAGCATAATTGACATAATTTCAAGTTAGTTGTAACAACCCTAGTAATAAAAGTTAAAAATAATAACCACGGTTGATGGGACACTTATTCCAAGCTAAATGTTGGGCAAGACATCCTAGGGGGTGGTCATTTGGTTGTTTATGGCTAAGGAATTGACAAAATCAATGGCTAAAGATTTGGAAAGGAAAAATTCCATTTTGTCACATTTATTTATGAAAATAATGGAAATTAGGAGAAAAAGGAGGTGAATGGTTACAAGTTGCATGTGCAGAGGAAAATGAAGGAAAATAATGAAAAATAAAGAAAATAGAGGCTTCATTCATAAAAAGGCTTCTAAGGATTAGTTGGCAACCTTTTGCCAGTTTAGTTTTAGAGCTCTCTCGTTATTCTCTCTCTCTCTCTCACTCTTGGACACTTAGAGTTTTCTTAAAGCAATTTGGCATTGAATCAAGAAAGGAAAAGAATGCAAGATGAAGCAACGTCGGGTGGAACTTGGTAGTCTCATCTCGAGTTGGTTTTTACAGTCATTAATGAGAAATTCATTCCCTTGGTTTTCATGTATAAAGGTACTGGTTTATATGTGGATTTTATTGCTGATATATTTATCGTATTTATGTTATTACTATGATGGTTATACGTATGCTTTATGATAACAGCTATGTATGGATCTTAGTATGTTTTTACTTGTAAATTAATGGACAATGTATCTATGACCTCATAGATGGTAATACAACAAACGACATGAGGGAACAATGGTTCTTAGAAATTCTCAGATAAGTATGAGATCCCTATGTTTAATTCTGTTGATTACACCTATAGATTACATGTTGGTGATATGTTTGACGAAATGCATGTTATGGCTTGTAGGGGTCTAATTGAGTACTTGTTTAAGTATTTTATCTAGCATCATTGTTTCCTTGTTATTTTATGATTATGAAGATGTCATGTAATTATGGGTAGTGACCTAGGCTCTGGGCCTCAAAATGTGGCTTAATTCTCGCGGATGCTGGCACAAAATTGGAAAAAAGAGTCCCTAGATGCTAGCAAGCAAGCATGTGAGAGCATCCAGAGGTCTCTAGATAGTGGCATTCCCATAACATGAGAGCATTTAGAGGGAAAGTGATCAAAAGTTTTAGTGGGACCCAGGGATAAGATGCCTAAAGTGTTGGCATGGTTCTTAGGGGTCTTGTAGCTAATGTGGAAGGTTTGTGTGTTATGTTTCCATCTATTCCATTTCCTTAACGTCACATAGGAGGTCGAATCCAACCATAGTAGCCTCTCATTGCATGTTTACCCCAATTGGTCGGTTACTTGGGTAGATGTGGGAGGAGGGTGTTACAAAGTGGTATCAGAACATGGTTCACCCCTCAAACTGGATGGGCGATGTGTGTTGGTCATGCATGCATGTCAGTTGCATGTGTGTCTCTTACACTTGCATTCCATGTGCTTGTTGCATTGCATAATGTTGATCATGGTTGTAGTAATGTTGTTATGAGGAACTTGATGTTGTTATTGTGGAGTGCATCATCATGAGTGTATGACTAGTTACATATTGTTATATGTTGCTTACATTTTATATGTCACTTACATGTTGTTATATGTTGCTTGGTTGGATTCTTGTATGTTTGATTAGATGTATCAGTCTTGTAGGTTTGGTTACAAGTATTGATTGCTTATGCTCAACTACATGCATTCATGCATATGTGTAGTTGATTATGCATTTCTTACACATGTTGATGGTTTCATGTGCAAATGTGTTCAATGGAGTAATGGTTGTTGTCATGCATGAGGTCATAGCATGCATTCCTGATATGACCTTGCATTGATGACTAGACCCTAGATAGAATGATGTTTATGTCTTGATTCACTTATTTGTTATATGTCTATATGCTATTATGTTTATGTTATACATGTATCATGCTGATTTGTTGATCTTGCAGATAAGGTATCCTCCCCGACCTATGCTAAGGTATGTTGATTTATTGTGATTTTGTTTAGCTAACATAGTATACCTTGCAGGAAACAGATCAAATGGATATCTTGATGGTAAAATACAAGGAATCTCCCTATGAATCGGATGAGAAGCATGGTGTTGGGAACTCTTCTGATTTGGTAGACACATTGAGAAGCTTGAAGGAAGAAATAAGGAGTTGTAAGGATAGCAATGACAGGATCATACAAACACAAGAGAAACAAGCAGAGGTTAATGATATACTTCTTCAAAGTTTGTCAGAATTGCAGTGACAAGGGCCACTTCGAACCAGCCATGGACGTGAGGATAGAACTAATGGGACATATGGCAGTAGGTCTCATGGTGGTCACATTTCAGATATAGATGACACTATTAAAGATGACAGGTTGTTGGATACTCCAGATAGGAGAGGTGATGGATATAGGTACTATTCTAGTTATGGTTATGATAGACATCATGATCTCCATCGTTACCATCCTTACAAGAGGAGTGATAGGGGATACTTTCTAGATGAGTTTAAGAAATCAAAGCCACCTACTTTTGATGGAGATGTGAAGAAGTCAGAAGATGCAGAGGCTTGGATAATTAGGATGAAAAAATTCTTTGAGTTGCATAATGACGTAGGAGGTTGATCAAAATAAGGTGGTCATCTTAAAAATAGACTACTGGTTAATTTATAACCAATCAGATGTGTTCAAGAGGATTCTGTACGTGGCTTACTTTATCCTGAGGGTCCTGCTTTTCCCCTAAACATGTCGGTCCCACGTTGACTTTCCATTTTTAAACAGGTGCTTCACTCTACACCATTGATCTCCTCTCTCCAGATCTAATGGTCATCACTAACCCTGATCACTAACTAGCTTGTTGATTTTCTACCATCGACCTGTCCATCCAATCCAACATTCATCATGTGATTTCGCATGGACTCAAGCACAGTCTTTATCACTTCAGAGGCACGTGAGAAAAGTTGTTTTCTCTCTCCTCTGTTTGCTACATGTCGATTGCTAAAGCTAATCGTGTGGACTTGGAAAATTATCGCTTGCCACTTGAAAGGCACGCGATATACTGCTTCTCGCTTTTCCAATACAACCCATGTGCATTAAATAAAACTTTAATAAATCGCTTAATAAATGTTTAGCGCTTAATTCCAAGATTAGTTGTTAATGCTAAATGATCGTGATTAACGATAAAAACATAAACACTGAGATTTACAATTAAAGCGTGAAAATAGAGGAAATACCCATTTAGGGTTCAAAACGCAGATACACAGATATGAATGAGACTCTGCACCAGGGTTAACACATAGTTGCACACTGAATCAATTTGTTCAATATACTAGAAGTTATAGAGTCTTTTCCCTCTCGACTCAATTACAACAATTTATTTGACCTCTGTCTCAATCTCAAAACCCTATCTATTGTAAAAATTTCTCATTTCCCACTCTGGTTTTCAGTTTCACCTTTATTTCTCCAAAATAGTTAAATGCTCTTTCCCATATCCATACATTCAACAACTGAAAAAATAAATTTTGCTAAAAACACAAATTCTGGAAATTTTACAAAATGCTGGAAAATGCATAAATAAAAATCAGCACATACAAAAAGCCATTTAACACATTTAAACAGAGTGATTTTTGGTCAAGGTGACCCTGGAAAAACCCCCTACAACTCTTGGGGAAAACCAGTTCGAGAGCTCCTTCTTATTTTTGAAAATGCTTTTTATAGTGAGAAATATTCAGCAAAAAAAAAAAATCAGCAAGCAAAATTTTACAACTTATCTCATTTTCCGTGCCTCACAGCCAACTGGAAAACTTGCAACCAACAAAACAGAACAACAATACTGTTGTATGTCTTCCTCCAAATCTGTTGTACAACCTCCACAAAAACTGATGTACAGACTCCTTGAAAACTGTTGCACGTCCTCCTTAAAATTTGTTGTACGACCTCCTTGAAAACCGTGCCCAAATACTGCCTTTTGCTATGTGCTAACTCAGCTGTACGGGTTTGCTAAAGTGCTGCTTTGGAATGTGTGCCAAGCTGCTGTCTCCTTCTCCTCCCTGTCCAGAAATCTCCCTTGCTCCCTTGCTCTCCTTCTCTCAATCTGTTCATGAAAGAATGAATGACTTTTTCCTCCTTTCCCTCCTTTAATCTAACCCTAAGTGACTTTTGGGAATCCCTAAATCCAATGGCTGAAATAGATTGAGATCAAGGGCTGAAATTAAATGCTCATTTAAATCTCACTTTCTATTTTTTAATTCACCCCACTTTAATAAAGACCCACTTAGTCATTTATTTCCAAAGTCACTTTTCCTTTCTAATTTTACATTGACTTTATTAAAGTCACTTTAAAATTAGACTTTAGTAACTTTATCACTTAAAGTCACTTTTAAATTAGATTTAACTTTATAAAAATTATAAAGTCACTTTAGGAGAAAAATTAAATTCTTTTGGACACTTTTCCCTAGGCCAAAGATCAAAGCCTTAGGGAACCACCTGTCCTCCGGTACCAAATTTCAACACTCCCTCTTACCGAGGAAGGTGTTCCTCACCACACCCATCTTGTCTCTGAAGTAGACATGCTTGCCCGGTGGTAAGGCTTTGGTAAGAATATTTACAACTTGCTCATCAATGGGAATATACTCAAGTTTCACAGCTCCCTTCTGAACATAGTCTCTGATGAAATAATATTTGATCTTGATATGCTTTGACCTGTCATGAAATACTGGATTCTCAGTGAGTTTAATGCAACTCTGATTAACACAATAAATCACTGAAGGTCTCAACGGCTGACCAAATAAGCCAAACAACATCTTGCAAAGCCAGATGGCCTCACAACTAGCTAGATTGGCTGCCATATACTCTGCTTCCACTGAACTCAATGCTACTGACTGCTGCTTCCGGTTGAACCACGACACTACTGCCGAACCCAACCCAAAACAACACCCTGAAGTGCTTTTCCTATCAGAAGCACAACCTGCCCAATTAGAATCAGTATAACCTGCCAATCTCACTCCATCCCCATGCCTATAGTCTAGTCCATAATCCACTGTCCCCTACAAGTACCGCAAAATGTGTTTTGCAGCCACCCAGTGAACCTTCCTAGGCTCACACATAAGCTGACTCATCGTGTTGACTACAAAACAAATATCTGGTCTAGTGTTGACCAAATACATCAAGGAACCAATCAGCTGCCTGTACAATGTGGGATCCACCAACTCAGAATCTGAAGCATGAATCTTCTTCTAGTTGGTGATCATCGGTGTCGACATGGGTTTACAATCCTCCATGTGGAATCTACCAAGGATGTCCACAATATACTTCCCTTGCCCCAGGAAGAAATGCCCCTCCTCCCGCCACACCTCCAAACCCAAAAGTAATGCATCAAGCCGATGTCCTTCATCTCAAACTCCGTCGCAAGATCTCTCTTGCAGTGCTTTATGAGTCTCTCTACACCTGTAATGATCAAGTCATCCGCATACAACACCAGAATGAGAGGCTCCTCACCTATCACAATATAGTAAAGGTTCGGATCTACCTCACTCTTTGTGAAACCCATCCCCTGCAAGTATGTATCTATCCTGGAGTACCAAGCTCTAGGAGTTTGCTTTAGGCCATAAAGGGCCTTCTTCAGTCTGCACACATGGGGATCCTTCCCATGCACCTCAAAGCCCTATGGCTGCTCAATGTACACCTCCTCCTGTATGAAGCCATTGAGAAATGCAGTCTTCACATCCATCTAGTGGATCTTCCAACCCATATCTGCTGCTATCGGTATAATGGATCGGATCAAAGTATATTGAGCCATAGGAGCGAAGGTCTCCTCATAATCAACTCCCTCTACCTAGGAGAACCCTCTAGCCACAAACCTCGCTTTGAATTTCTCAATGCTGCCATCTGCAGCATGCTTTACCTTGTAAGGCCATCTGGAAGTAACCACGGATTTGCCCTCAGGCCTTGGCACCACCTCCCAAACATCATTCTTCATGATAGAAGAATACTCCTCCTGCATGGCCTCTCTCTAGACCTGCTGGCTAGCTGCCTCCTCATAGCTAGAAGGCTCAAAGTCAAGGATGCTGGTAGCCATTGCCATATAGCTACAAAACCTCTCAGGTGGTCTACTCTTTTTGACCGGCCTCTTAGGCTCATCAACAAATGTGGCATCTCTTAAGGTGTCCTGAAGCCACTTGGGCTTCCTCTTCCCTGAGCATACTTCTCCCACTAGAGAATGAAACTCCTCTTCCTCATCACCATCAGGAGCCTGAACTCCTGACTGCCTGTCTGTTGTCCTCTTGCCTGCACCTGAACCTGTAGAAGTTGAGGTACCATGTGAACTGTCCATCAGTGGACTCCCTAGTGAACTGCTATGTGGACTACTCTGCATGCTGCCCAGAGCACCACCCCTCTGGCTCGTCGAGCCGCTACTCACTAACGGACCTGGCATCATCATAGATGTACCTCCGAATCCTTCTGATCCCTGCCCACTGGATCCTTGTGACTGACTCAACTGCTACTAAGGGTCTGGCTGATTCAGATACTCTAACTCCCATGACCTCCTAAAGGCCTTGTCCTCCTCGAACTTCACATCCCGCCTGACAACAACCTTCCTCTGTGTAGGAATGTAAATCCGAAAGGCCTTTGAGGTCTCACTGTAGCCCACAAAGATACCCTTCTCTGCAGTGGGCTCTAGTTTGGGCCTCTTCTCCTTGGGTATGTAGGAGTATGTAATGCACCCAAAGATACGAAGATGACCAATATTAGATTTCTTCCTAGAAAAAGCCTCCTCTAGAGTCATGTGCCCCAAGGCACGATGCGGACTCCTGTTCTGCAAATAAACAGCTGTGTTGTAGGCCTATGCCCACAAGAACAATGGCAACCCCTGATCATGTAACATGGCTTTGGTAGCCCCTACGATGGATCCGTTCTTCCTCTTCGCAACCCCGTTCTGCTGGGGTTTGTAAGGAACAGTGAACTCCCTCCTAATGCCTGCCTCCACACAATAGTCAACAAAATCTCCAAGGGTGTACTCTCCCCCATTGTCCAACCTTAGGGACTTGATCTTCTAACCTGTCTATGTCTCCACAAGATCTCTAAACTCCTGAAACCACTTGAAGACCTCATTCTTGGTCTTTAAGAAATAAATCTAGGTCCTCTTGGAGTGATCATCAATGAATAAAACATAGTACTCATATCCACTCAAGGAAACATGAGACATCCGACCGCTCACATCGGAATGAATCAAATCAAGTATCCCAGTCGCTTTGCTGTCACTGCTGGGAAAAGGGGATTTGGAAAACTTGCCCATCTCACATCCTCTGCAAGTATCAAGGTGATCAGTACTGAAATCTGGCACACCTGTAGTGATCTCCCTCAAGGTCCTCAAGGCTCCATGATACATATGCCCCATCCTGCGGTGCCAAATCTCACATAGCTCAAAAGTGCTAGCTCTGCTGTCGGTACTACTGCTCAATGCCAAAAGGGATTGGAATGCAAACTTGTACACCTTTGCATGGCGTACACCTATCACTCTAGCTGAATCAGCTGGAGTGCCCCTAGGATACATCAACACCTGTCCTCCCTTGAACAGTACCTCATATCCTCTGTCCTCCAAAGTTGAGATGGATATGAGGTTCTTCCTCATCCCTGGCACATAAAGAACATTTGACACCTTCAAGGGAGGTTTGGACTCCCTCTGAAATGTCAATGTCCCCACACCGACTGCTCTAACAACTCTGTCATCACTGAGTACTACCTCCATATCAGTGCCACTTTCTGAAATCTCTGAGAAGTACTCACAGACTCCTGTTATGTGACGTGAAGCTCGACTTTCCACATATTAGATACCCGAAGATGCTCCGCTAATCGAGGGAAAAGCATGCTCCCTCTGAGCCTGTGTGGCATGTGATCTTGCACTAGAGAACTCACATGCAGTGAACCCAAACTCCCGATCAAAACAATCTGCAAAGTCCTCAACCTCTGCTGAAGCTGCCACGCTCTAGTTCTTCCCCTTCTTCTTCTTCTTCTCTGGACACACAACTGCATAATGTCCCATCTTTTGACAATTCCAACACTTCACCTTGGAATAGTCCTTTTGTGTGTTACCCTATTTACCTTTACCTTTGCCTTTGCCCCCACCATTGGTTGTGGAAGCCTGCTTCTTCCCTTTGCCTTTCTTGCCTCTTGCCAACAGTGCTACATCCTCATCCTGCTCAACTGGCTTGGCTGCCCCAAGCTGACCTTTCCTGATCTCTGTCTGAATGCAATCATCCCAAAACCTCTCCCATGTGAGAAGGGTCTCACGTGCACAAACCCCATCAACAAAGTTCATCCATGAATGGGGGAGGCCATTCACTACAATCCGCACCAACTCAGTGGGTGGAATGACCTCTCCAACTGCTGCCAACTCATCTCTCACATTAGTAATCTTTGTGAGATATCCAACTGCGCTATCATTACCCATCTTAATGGTCTTTAGCTTCTCCTTCAGGACCATTTTCCGGTTCTCATTGGTACTCTGGTAGAGATTGGACAACGCTGTCCATATCTCATGGGCATTTCTCTTTCCTTTCACATGAGGAATGCAATGGTCTTTGACTCCGTCTAGAATCAGTCTCTTACCCTTGTTGTTCTTTTTATTATAATCAACCAACTGAGTAGCATCAGTAGGTACAACAACAGGGTTCTGTGTGGTATGCACCATGATGTCCCAGACTTCTGCCTACTCAAAGATACTCTGCATTCTCTCCTTCCAAACGCTGTAATTGTTATGCCCATCCAACCTATCCTCCACCCTCAATCCCAATGACATCCTGCTGCCCTAAAACTGAAAAATAGCACTGTTGTAGTAAAGATAAAATTGTTGTTTGTGAAAAATCAGCTTGCTGGAATTTTCTAAGTGAAAAATCAATAGGCTGTAATTTTCCTCCTTGCTGTCCCAAACTACACTTCAACACTCAAGCTATGATACCTTGTAAAAATTTCTCATTTCCCACCCCGGTTTTTAGTTTTACCTTATTTCTCCAAAATAGTTAAATGCCCTTTCCCATATCCATACATTCAACAATTGAAAAAAATAAATTTTGTTGAAAACACAAATTCTGGAAATTTTACAGAATGCTGGAAAATGCAGAAATAAAAATCAACACATACAAACAGCCATTTAACACATTTAAACACAGTGATTTTTGGTCAAGGTGACCCTGGAAAAGCCCCCTACAACTCTTGGGGAAAACCAGTTCGAGAGCTCCTTCTTATTTCTGAAAATGCTTTTTACAGTGGGAAATATTTAGCAAAAAAAAATCAGCAAGCAAACTTTTACAACTTATCTCATTTTCTGTGCCTCACAACCAACTGGAAAACTTGCAACCAGAAAAACAGAACAACAATACTATTGTACGGCCTCCACAAAAACTGTTGTACGACCTCCTTGAAAACTATTGTACGGCCTCCTCAAAATCTGTTGTACAACCTCCTTGAAAATTGCTGTACGGCCTCCTTGAAAATCATGCCCAAATACTGCCTTTTTTTGTGTGCTAACTCAGCTATACGGATTTGCTAAAGTGCTGCCTTGGAATGTGTGCCAAGCTACTGTCTCCTTCTCCTCCCTGTCCAGAAATCTCCCTTGCTCTCTTGCTCTCCTTCTCTCAATCTGCTCATGAAAGAATGAATGACATTTTCCTCCTTTCCCTCCTTTAATCTAACCCTAAGTGACTTTTGGGAATCCCTAAATCCAATGGCTGAAATAGATTGAGATCAAGGGTTGAGATTAAATGCTCATTTAAATCTCACTTTCTATTTTTTAATTCACCCCACTTTAATAAAGACCCACTTAGTCATTTATTTCCAAAGTCACTTTTCCTTTCTAATTTTACATTGACTTTATTAAAGTGAGTTTAAAATTAGACTTTAATAACTTTATCACTTAAAGTCACTTTTAAATTAGATTTAACTTTATAAAAATTATAAAGTCACTTTAGGAGAAAAATTAAATTCTTTTAGACACTTTTCCCTAGGCCAAAGATCAAAGCCTTAGAGAACCACCTGTCCTTCGGTACCAAATTTCAACATCTATCACTCAAACTCTCGTTGCTCACTCAATTCTCAATCATAGTAGCTAATCCTTTTCCATTACATTTTCTTCTCGTTTATGAGTCAAATCGTATTCTAACTACACTAATAACTTGACCTCTATTTTAATCAATCTAATAATCAAATCTCTATTCTTAAGCTCTATTAGACACCTATGCTAATAACTTATCCCTTAGTCTAAAATAATACAATTTTCTAATTATTACAATAATGAAGTAAAGATCATTTTTGAGAGATCCAACCCTCTCTACCAAAACTGACTTTTGACCACTCAGGTTAATGAAATTCAACTCATTTAGCCACAACATGTGAACAAACAATCACATTGTTGGCTAAGTCTAGATGCTCCTGCATCAGACTCCTGGGGAAGAAAAGAATCATTCCTCAAACTTTCAGGGTTTACTCCATACTTCTACAACTCTGTTGTTGTCAATCAACTAGCATCCTCCACTGGCAGTCCTTTCCATTTGACTAGATATTGAAAATAAACCTGTCGTCTAGTTCTTTTGGATACTCTTTTCTCCAAAACAGCTTCCACCTCTTTCTTAACTATCTCTAGCATTTGTTTTTCCCAGTTCAAAGTTTGAACTTCATCTTTTGTAGCTTCCTTATGTAGCTATGTCTCTGTCTCTTTGTATGGATACAAATTTACAACATTGTAGATAGGTGATATTCCAATTCCTTCTGGCAATTCAATTTCATAAGCATTGGTTGAAAGCTTTCTTACAATTCTACATGGTCCTATCTTTTTCATTTTTAGTTTATTGTAAGTCTTAGCAGGAAAACTTTCTTTTCTTAAATACACCATCACTAAATCTCCCACTTAGAATTATTTCTCTCTTATTTTCATATCAGCTCTATGTTTGTATTTGCCACTCCTTTCCTGCAATCTGCCTTTGACATCTTTTTGTGGTTTCTGCATCTGCTCTACAAACTCTTCAGCTTTTGCACTTCTTGTCTCCTGTTTACCCAAATTTCTGAGCTCATACACACCTCTTGGATTCATTGCAAAAACAATATGAAATGGACTCATTCCAGTACTTCAATTTGGAGTGTCATTATAAGAAAACTCAACCTGAGCTAATGTTAAATCCCACTGCTTAGGATTTTGATACACTAAACATCTCAATATGTTTCCCAAGTTTCTCTTTATCACTTCGGTCTGTCCATCTGTTTGAGGATGGTATGCTGAACTGAAACTGAGGTTAGCACCTGGTTTCTTCCAAAGAGTTCTCTAGAAATGCCCTACAAACTTTTTATCTCTATCAAACACAATACTTATAGGCAATCCATGTAATCTTACAACTTCTGAAAAAAATAGATTAGAAATATGTGTTGCATCATTAGTCTTCTTACATGCAATGAAATATGCCATCTTGGAAAATCTAGCTACCACAACATAAATGGAATCATTCCCCCTTTGAGTTTTAGGTAACCCCAAAACAAAATCCATGCTAACTGCATCCCATGGTCGGTCTGGTATTGGCAATGGCTGGTACAATCCTGTATTCTGGCTTCTCCCTTTAGCATGCTTACATATCCTGCACTTCTCAACAGTTCTTTTAACATCAGTCTGTATCTTTGGCCAATAGTAAAAAGCATTTACCTGAGCAAAGGTTTTGTCTTGTCCAAAGTGACCAGATAATCCTCCACTATGTTTCTTCTTTATTATGTTTTCCCTCATAGAACATTTGGGAATGCACAACTTGTTGCCTTTAAACAATAAACCTCCTTGGATAAGATAATCTAACCATTGACTTCTGTTAGGAACTATTGGATCTTGTACAATAGCATAAAATTCTTTATCATAAGAAGAATAATTCTTCTTAGCTTCATTTAATTTCTCACTAAAGTATGCTATTGGTCTCTGTTCTTGACTCAAAACTGCTCCAATTGCAACTCCACTAGCATCTGTTTCAACTTGAGATACTTTTTCAAAATTAGGTAAAGCTAAAACTAGTTTCTTTGTGATTTTCCTCTTCAGCAACTTAAAATTCTTGTCTGCTTCTTTTGTCCACTTGAATGGATGATTAGTCTCCTTGATTGTTTCAAGAATTGGTGCACAAATTTGACTAAAACCTCTGATAAATTTCCTATTAAAACTTGCAAGACCATGAAAAATTCTTACCTCAAATATATTCCTTGGAATAGGCCAATTCCAAATTGCTTGGAATTTCTCTAGATTCATTTTCGACCCTTCTTTAGAAACTACAAATGCCAAGTAAATTAATTCTTCTTTCATGAAACTAAATTTCTTTAGATTTATCAGCAGTTTCTCTTTCTACAGAGTTCGTAAAACCAACGCAAGATGCTCTAGATGTTCTTCTTTGCTTCTACTAAAAACTAGAATATCATCAAGATAAATAATAACAAACTTGCCTGCATATTCCTACAAGACTTCATTCATCAATCTCATGAATGTGCTAGGTGCATTAGTGAGTCCAAAAGGCATCACTAACCAGTCATACAACCCACTGTTTGTTTTAAATGCAATCTTCCATTCATCTCCTTCTCTAATTCTTTTTTGATGATATCCACTCTTCAGATCTATTTTAGTAAAATACTTTGACCCACTCAAACAATCCATCAAATCATCCATGCATGGTAAAGGAAATCTATACCTGATAGTGATCTTGTTTATGGCTCTAGAATCTGTACACATACACCATTCACCTCCTTTCTTTGGACTGAGTACTGTTGGTATAGCACATGGACTAAGACTCTCTTTGATTAGTCCCTTATCCATTAGTTCTTGCACTTTTCTTCCAACTTCTGCATTCCCTTGAGGATTTAATCTATATGATGCTTTATATGGTGAACTTGCTACTGGTATTAGGTCAATATGATGACTAATACTCCCGATTGGTGGCAATGCATTTGGCAAGTCATCCACAATAATATCAACAAAATCATTCAACATAGTTTTGATTTATTCAGGTAAATCATCTAAGTTTGTGGAAGTCAAAATTACCTTAGGTATCCCTGTGACAACAAAATGAATTTCTTCACCTTTTTCAACCTCTTGCAACAACTCCTTTCCACTCATCAGCATAAAACTGTTTCCAGACGCTCCTTTTTCAGCTTCATCCTTCAATGGAAGCAGTGTATGTTTATTTCCATCCTTCTCCAAAGTATAAGTATTTCTCCTCCCATCATGAATATCTTTCTGATCAAACTACCAAGGTCTTTCCAACAATACATGGCATACATCCATTGGCATTACATCACAAAATATCACATCTTTATAAGTACCAATCTGTATCTCTACCTTGCATTGTTCTGTCACGACAATCTGATGTCCTTTCTACAACGATGACACTTTGTAAGGAGT
Organism: Pinus taeda; assembly: GCA_000404065.3. NCBI lineage: Eukaryota > Viridiplantae > Streptophyta > Pinopsida > Pinales > Pinaceae > Pinus > Pinus taeda. The sequence goes on from APFE030651354.1 coordinate 295,749, forward strand.
AGGGTGTATTGTCTTCACTAATCCTAGCTTGTCCACCATCTCTGTAGAAACAAGGTTATCAGTGCTTCCACTGTCAATTATCACTTTACAACATTTACCTTTGGATTTGCTTGTAGTTCTGAATAAAGTCTTCCTCTAAGCTGGTTCTCCAGTCTCTTTCTTTGCCTTAAGCAATACCCTTTTCAACAAAAGTGATTCTCCTACTTCAGGGGATTCTTCCTTGTCTATAATTTAAGGTTTTTCTTCCTTTGCCTCAGCCACATTCACATTCCTCTAACTTGTTGTTCTATTATGAGGACATTCCCATGATCCATGTCCCCATTCTCCACATGTGTAACACTGAATATCTCTTCCTCGACCTCTTCCTCTGGGTGCAAATATTCCTCTATTAAAGTCTCCTCTCTATGGTGGTCTACTACTTGAACTTCTTGCTTCACTCTGATGTTGTTGAAACCTTAGTCTGGTAGTTCCTCTACCTCTTACTGAACTTTTCCCTCTATTCCTCTAATTTTGTTTCCTCAACATCTTCTCTTCTGCCTTCAAACCGGCTTGATAGGCATCTTCAATGGTCTTCAGACTCAGCAAGCTGATCTCATCCTATATGTCATATCTTAGGCCATTGATATATCTGGCTACCTTCTCCATGTCATCCTCTGCATGTCCTGCTCTAATACTCAATCTATAAAACTCTTATGTATATTATTTAACATACATTCCTTTTTACCTTAAATTCTGTAACTGTTTGAAAATATTTAACTAATAATCTTTTGGCATAAATTTAGCTTTCATTTTACTCACCATTTTTTCCCATTGCTTGATCTTGGACTTTCATTTTCTTGTTCTGGATGTTTGTAGTTCATCCCACCAAATAGCTACATGACCCTTCAATCTGGTAACTACAAATTTCACCTTTTTTCTGTCATCAACCTCCTCATAGTCAAAATATTTATCCAATGAACTAGTCCAATCCATCAGCTCTTCTGCATTGAGACTCCCTTCATACATAGGAATTTCCACCTTTGGTTTTCCACCTACTTTAGCCAACATCTTGATAACTTTGGTAGTTTCATTTTCCTCCTCTTCTTCTTCCTCAGAAGATTCTTCTGCAACACTGACAACTCCTTCATCAGGTGCTCTCCTTTGAATAGTCTCCATTGTGTCCATCCTTGTACATAGACTCCAGATCTCCTCTAGTAGAACTGCAATTGCTTCAGGTCTTCCTCGACCTATCAACTCCTCTCCTTGGTGGCATGTTTATTGCATTTAAACTCAATCTCTGTGCTCTGATACCAAAATGACACAAGAGGTTGATCAAAATAAGGTGGTCATCTTAAAAATAGACAATTGGTTAATTTATAACCAATCAAACATGTTCAAGCAGATTCTATATGAGGCTTACTTTATCTTGAGGGTCCTGCTTTTCCCCTAAACATGTTGGTCCCACGTTGAATTTCCCTTTTTAAATAGGCGCTTCACTCTACATCGTTGATCTCCTCTCTCCAGATCTAATGGTCATCGCTCACCCTGATCACTAACTAGCCCGTTGATTTTCTACTGTCGATCTATCTGTCCAATCCAACATTCGTCGCATGATTTCGTGTGGACTCAAGCACGATCTTTATCACTTCGGAGGCATGTGAGAAAAGTTTTTTTCTCTCTCCTTCGTTTGCTACGTGTCGAGCACTAAAGCTAATCCCACAGACTTGAAAAATTACTGCTTACGACTTGAAAGGCACATGATACACTGCTTCCCACTTTTCCAATACAACCCATGTGTATTAAATCAAACTTTAATAAAGTGTTTAATAAATGTTTAGCGCTTAATTCCAAGATTACCCGTTAACGCTAAATGACAACGATTAACAATAAACACATAAAGCTGAGATTTATGATTAAAGCATGAAAACATAGGAAATACCTGTTTATGGTTCAAAACGCAGATACACAGATGTAAACGAGATTCTGCACTAGGATTAACACACAGTTGCACATTGAATTAATTAATTCAATATAATAGAAGTTATAGAGTCTTGGCCCTCTCGGCTCAATTAGAACAATTTATCTGACCTCTGTCTCAATCTCAAAACCCTATCTATCACTCAAACTCTCGCTTCTCACTCAATTCTCAATCATGCCAGCTAATCCTTCTCCATTACATTTTCTTCTCTTTTATGAGTCAAATCCTATTCTAACTGCACTAACAACTCGATCTCTATTTTAATCAATCTAACAATCAAATCTCTATTCTTAAGCTCTGTTACACACCTATGCTAACAACTTATCCCTTAGTCTAAAATAATACAATTTTCTAATTATTATAATAATGAAGTAAAGATCATTTTTGAGAGATCCAACCCTCTCTACCAAAACTGACTTTTGACCACTCAGGTCAATGAAATTCAACTCATTTAGCCACAACTTGTGAATAAACAATCACATTGCTGGCTTAGTCCAGATGCTCCTGCATCACATAGTTACATAGATAACATGAAGGCCAGAGTAATGATCTACAGCTTGAAAGGTAAAGCAGAAATCTGGTTGGAAGATTTGAAGTGGATCAGAGACATTAGGACAGATGATTTGAGTTGGCATGAGTTCAAGAGGCTTTTCAGGAAGAAATACTTGTCAGGAAGGTACTACGACAATAAGGCCAAAGAATTTTATGACCTAAAGATGGGGTCAATGACAGATGAAGAGTACACGGCCAAATTTCTAGAGATATTGAGGTATGTACCGTATATTACAGATGAGAAGGCTAAAGTTAAGAGATTTGTCAGTGGATTTCCATTAGCATTTAGAGATTAGATTGTGTATGATGAGCCTCGGTCACTTGAGGAAGTTATTGGGAAATTGAAGCATTGCTATGAACAACCAAAGCATAAGAATGAATCTTAGTAAGGATGGAAGGGAAAAGACGGAGGTAAAGGTAAATGATAGCCCAAGAGGACAAGGCCTCAACATGTAGATGAGAAAGAAAACTGCAAAAGAGGTTTAATGCAACTAGACAAGGAAATGGTTCACAACAGCAACATAGAGATGATGGTACTGGTCAGTTGGAATGTTGGACATGCAACAAGGAGCACCTTAAGAGAGATTGTCCATAAAATCAAGGTGGTAGGTCTCAGATATATAGTGCGCAGGAAGCACAAACTGTCGGGGATGTTAGTGAGATAATTCCTTGTATCTATGCAACATTGGATAAGAAACATGCAAACCATTAGACATCTATCATTGAGATGGAAGGTAAGCTTTGTGATCAAGTTATTTCTATTTTGATTGAACCTAGATCTAATTATAACTATGTTAGTCCTAAATTGCTGGATAAGTGTGGTTTGAGTAAGGAATTGCATGCAGAGTCTTGGTTAGTGCAGTTGGCTACAGGTAAAAAGAAGCGAGTTCATCATTGGGTAAGAGCTTGCATATTTGAATTAAATGGTATGCCTACTAGAACACTTATAAATGTTTTCCATTGGGATCATACAATATGTTGTTGGGTGTTGTAGCTATGATACCACTTGTTATAGATCTAACCCGGAAATATTATAGATCTGATATGAAAATATAAGACAATGTAGATAAACCCAGAAATAATATGAAATGATTCTTTATTGATCAAAACCCTTAAGGTAGGGAAACACCATATATTCACTCCTTAAGGAAGGAGAACACTCCACAAGCCATATGCCTGTACATACAATAATCCTTGACAATTCCTTCTTGACACTCCCTTGACGTGGAGTCTCTAGCCTCTATATAGGCCTCATACATACAATACCATGGATTATTACCATGGTTCCCTCATACCATCGACTAATACCATGGGCCCATTACATTATTACTAACTACTTGTGGTCCCTTACATGATATGGGTTAACCACCTTATTTATTACTATGGCCCATCCCATTATTACATTATTACCTTGGGTGCCTCCCTTTGTACCCCATATTATCCCCCCTAGGTATATAACATTGGGCATGGATTGGTTGTATCTTCATAGAACCAAGGTAGACTGTTATGCCAAAGCCATTGGGTGTGTTGATGACAATGGGGGACTAAGAGTATCACAGGGAAAAAAGAAAGCCACATCAGTTAGGATGGTGACAACTATGCAAGAAAAGCATAGTCACAGGAAAGGGTGTAAGCTACTCACAATGCACATTTCTAGTGATAAGGGTAAGGAGGTTGAGGATACCAATGTGTTGAGAAGGTACCTAGTTCTGCAACAGTTTCAGGATGTATTTCTAGAGGACATTACAAAGTTTCCACCTCACAGGGAGGTATACTTTTGATCCAGGTGGATATTGGTGGCCACCTACCTATTCCACTTGGATCCTCACCATTGTTCTGTCAGTTTTTTTTCAGAGTTTCCTTAATTGTAGCACAATTTACTATTTTTGGCAGTTTTTCAAGTCCTAAACTTCCAGATCCATTTTGAGGCCCTAAACGACGTTTTTTTGGCAATAATCCTTTTGGTGATTTCATTGAAATAATATTTTTATTGTGATCCTTGGAGATATCTTTCCAACGATGTATCATGCACGTCAAACGGAGATAATATGACCAAGTTACAACCTTGGGAAGTTGGCTGCCCAACTAACCCCAATGGGGCCCATAAAATCTTGGTGTTACATCTCCTTGGGTTAGGGTTTTGGCTATTTAGGGCTTTCTCTTATTGTTCAATAATAAAAAGGCCCTTGAGCCTCATTGTAACTCAGTTTAGAGGCATGTATCCACCGCATCTCTTCTCAGAGATAAGCTACCATCGCCCAAGCTAGTCTCATTTCCATTATGTTTGTAAGCATATTTCATTATTTGATATTAATAAAAGGAAGTGTTATTTCTACTGCATCTCTGTATTTGTGGTTATATCTATAATTTTTTGTGTTCCTATTTAAATTTGGATCATTGGTATTAGAGTGTTATGCTCTTTATCTGTTTTCATTTGCGTGTCCCTAACGAGGTCGAAATATAAGGAGTTAGGGCTCGAACTTGTCGAACCTTTGCAAGAATAACCTTGTAAATCCCGATGGCCTCCCATGGGGGAAGAAAAGAAAGGAAAGGGAGAAGGATATCCTATCAAAATATTTCTCGATGAGGCCCTCGAGAAACAAAGGAATGCGATGATGAATAACTTTGCCCAGATCCTTCAACGGTTGCCCACCAGCAAGGCATCCACATCCAACATCCACTCTGGAGGTTCCACACCTTTTAAGGTACAAGTAAAATTTGACATTTCCATATTTGAGGGCCAAATAAATGCAGACATCGTAGATAAATGGTTGAACCTGTTAGAAGGATATTTTTCTATTCATGATTTTTCCAGCCAGGAAAATATTACTTTTTCTCTTCTCAAAACCACCCCCCATGTCAAGGATTGGTGGGAAACCTATTGTGAGCAGAAGAATGAAAGTACAACCTCACTATTTTCAGCCACTCCCACTTGGAATTCATTTTGGGATGTCATCAAGGAGTAGTACTACCCTGTCAAGAGCTACAAGGACAAATACATAAAGTGGACCATGCTGCGGCAAGGAAGGGACCAAGATGTACCAGAGTTTACCAATGCTTTTCATACCCTTCGCACAATATTGGGTATCAAGGATTCTAGGAAACATTTGGTACTCAAGTACCGTGGATGCCTACATAGATACATCCAGGACAAGATGGAGTTCTTGGAAATCTCCTCGCTCAGTAGAGCATACAGATATGTCATTAAGACCGAGGAGAAGTTTAAACAAAAGAAACGAGACTTTGGATCTATGAATTCGAAGCAAGGAAAAGGTGCCCCCAAACCGAAGAACAAAGGGAAAAGCTAAGGTGGGACTTCCCAAGACCACCCGTCAAGGCCACAAGCAAAGGAAAACACCATGAAGCTAAAGAAGGACATGGGAAGGTGGTGTGAGTTCCATAAGATCTCCACCACAACACAAGTGAGTGTCAGGCCAAGCAGTCATTGGTGGCCGAGTTGAAGGCTTTAGAATTAGATGCATGTTCTGACTCTGAGTCAGAACTAGACAAGGGGAATGAAAAAGGGAAGTATATTATTGATGTAGAGCACAACACCACCATTGCCACCACCATGATCCAGAAGGAGGAACCCGAAGATCCAGAGGAGGAGGAGCGTCTCTTCCAATCCCAGATGTGGGTAAAGGGTTCCCCACTACAGTTCATTATTGGTAGCAGGAGCCAAAAGTACCTCATTGTAGTAGAGGTCGTGATGCGGCTGGGTTTACTAACCACAACACACCCACAATCGTACACCATCGGGTGGCTTCACCAAGGACATGATCTGCGTGTGTGTTACAAAGTATTTTGTCAGGCTTCCTGCACTTCCCTATGATATACCTCGAAATGCCCGAAACATGACCATTATATAGTATACTCATCCATGTATATAGCTTAGATCCCTCCTAAGACTTTATTTGGAAAATGTCTTGAGCTTTCCCTGAGGAAATAGCTCTTAAAACCCTAAAATGAGAGTCATCGCTCTTATGAGGATTAAAACAGTGATGGTCACCTATTGCAATGTGTTTGACCTGTGATTGCATTGCTCTATTCCCTTGCATACCTGCAATGATTCAAAAAAGTTAATTTTCCCAAAGGAGATGAGAAGCTTCATGATCTAGAAGCTTCCAAAGCGGTGAGCTAGAGGTGGTTTCACATATATGAGGTCAAATCTTCCTATATTTACCTCTTTGTCTTATCTCTATGAGCTACCTCCTTGAGATGTGGGCCTAATCCTATCTTTGGAGAAGTCCTAACTCCCTCTCCCAGACTATAAATTCCTCTTTTCCCATTCCCAAATGGTTGTTCTATGTCTATTTGCACCCTTATGCTAAGCTTGTGCCTAGAGGCTATTCATTAGACTTGGAGAAGGAGTTCTTGGAGAGTTTCTTGGTTTGGACTTGGATTACCATTCAAAGAGAGCCTTTAACCATCAAGGCTTTGGTTGTAAGCTTCCCTTTATTTCCTATTAATATACAACTACTCGTTCATCTTCCCAAAACATATATGTTCATGTATTTATTTAGCTTGGCATTCCTTGATCAATTAGGTAGGTTGTTATTAGATTTGTTATTGGTTTTGGCATGCTTTGGTGTCTCTTGATTACTTGTGCAGGTACATAAACACTGAGAAAAGCAGGAACGAGTCCATCAAACAAGTGTTTCAAGGCCCTTAATAAAGGAAATTGGAATAGCAACAGAACAAGGTAGGTCATCTCTTTAGTTCGACTTTTCAATTATGACCTAGGAATATGTCTAGTTTATTGTCACTTCAATTGCTAGACTCACTCATTGGGCTAGACGGATCATCTCTATCCGCAGAGAGGATTAATCTTGCCAACAAAATGGTGACTCCATTGCGGAGCCTATGACCCTTTCCTTCCCTTTCTTCACCTTATCTTTTGATGAGTTTGATCAACCATTCATTCTTAGACCTCATTATTTGTCTGTAGTCAGTGTCACTTTCTGGTAGATGCTTGAAGATTGTTAATTTGAGTTGTTCTTGAAGATTTTGAGTTTCTTCTTTGTTTTTCTCGAACATCACGTTTTTGACCCTTACGGTCACGATGATATCGCGGTTTGTTGATTACAGTAGTGATGATCGCTACTTTCCTCTTGACAGGTGTGATGATTGCAGAAGATTAAGAAATTTAGGGTTTGTCTTCTTATTTTTAGTTCTGTTTGCCTTCTCCCAATAATTTACTAGTGTGATCTTGGTTGACTCTCTTATTGTCTTATTGCAATTACCTTTTAACTTTGTTTGAGTGTTCTTGAAGTTTGATTAGCCTTTTAGGGTTTCTAGGTCTTCCAGGTCAACCTTCATCCACTTGTTTGTCTTCTCATTAGAGATCATAGATCAATTACCTGCGTTAAAGAGTCTTTATGTGTTCAGACATCCTTTTCAAATCACTTTTGGTTCTTGTGTCTTAAGTTGTTTTCATTAGTAAATACCGTGAAATTCACTTAAGTTCCGTTTGACAAACAATAGATTACAAATTGATTGTCTCATTTGAATCAAAAGGAAGTGTTTGCTTTGAGTTTTGTGTTTCGAAAAGTGAAAGTGAAAGTGTTTATCTTTTCATAGTTTTCGAAGCATTTTGAGTTGCATTCAAATCATTAATGTGAAAGAGATTTTCATATTTGTTAGCTTGCTTGCATTCTCTTTTACTTTTTCACTAGATTATGTTGGTTGCATTTTGAAAAAGAGAAAAAATCATCATTATATCTTAAGGTAGTTTTGCTTTAAGGTTTTTCTTGGCATTGAATTTTGCTTATCATATGAAAGATTAGATTTCATATTTTGCATTTAGAATTTGAAGAATGTCATGGATGCACTTTTGCATTTGGTTTGATGCATGATTTGAGTGATCTTCTTCCCTACATAGATAGATTCCACCGAATGGAAGGATTTTGTTTCATCATCTAGTTTGAATTTTAGGAACAGGTAACATCGTTAAGGCCTTGAAATCGAAACATAATTGCAAGATTAACTTTAAAATCTATCAATTAATATAAGGAGCATTTGAAACATTAACGTTCATATTTAGTGGTCCCCATAACATCGTGTATATAAAGGGATACCCCCATATGTTGCAAACCTTTATCCATAGGAAGCCGATTTTGCCACCCTGTAAACGTGATACACCGAACACAACATTTGGGGAATCGATTGCTTGCACGTACATCAAGTCCTTGGTAAATTTATTTATTGAGGTGTTATTGACGGTGCTGACCCCACCAACATGTAAGGGGATATCCTTGGTAAGAAGTCCCAATTAGACCTCAGACTGTTTGGTGTAGGAGTCCCAACAGTGGGTCGTATGGTAATGCCTTGACCGTGATTTCGCATAGAGGCAAGTAAGATGACTCTGTTGGTACCAAGGGTGTGATAGCTGTAGTGAGTCAAGGAATGTGCATGAGAGGTTCTAACACATATGGGTTGAGATGAGTGCGCCCCTTGGCAACCTGCAATAGTACTCAGATGGGAAGGGAACACACGAGAAAAGATACATCACAAGCTAGAAAGCTAGTTAGCTAACAATCTGAAGTGACGGTTAAACCAATCAACACATTTCAGTAAGATTCATACATACTTATACATAATAATCCAAACATGCATGCGTAAGAAAATAGATACATATACCATTTAGAGTAAACAAGATAGTTGGAATACAATATGACATATGCATGAAACGTGCTAGCTCTTGTTATATAAATAAGTGTAAGTTCCAATCATACAATACATCCATGTCCAACCACTAGTCCCAATAGTGGAACATTACAACTACATTCGCCTGGTCCTCCAAAGAGATGTACTAGCTTTGTGTAGTGGAGAAGCCAAGGCATGTTACAATATTGTCCAAGCTCTCTCCAAGATAGTCTTATTAGAAACTTGGCTGACCAAAAGCCCTTACAATGAGTTATGAGGGACTATTTATAGCAAAGGGTGGGGTGACCCTTGACATTCCCCTTTGTGATAGTTCATCTACCCTCATGACTCTTCATCTACTCTATGACTATTACATCCAACTATCGACACTTGACTTACATTTGACATGACATTACATTACAATGCACATGTACTCATGTGAGACAACATGGTTTGAAAAAGCCCTACAAGACATCACTGGCACTCGGTCCATTGTGGTGATACCAACTCTTTGACATGCTTGTGATGGTGAAGGTGGCGAGCTGATGCCATGCTTGGTCATCTGTGATGGTGTGCATGCACCCCGTTGTGACATCTTGCTGAAGCGAACTCTTGCCTCCGTTGCAACCAGTGCATTGGTTTGACTCCTTCATCCAACTCGTCTGCTAACATGCGCATGGTCTTCTTGGGTGCGGCTGAACTAGAAACACACTGATGCATAGTGCCCATGTTAATCTTCAAGTGTGTGTTGGTGGTCATGCACATCAACTTGCTGAAGTACATGTTTAGCTCTAGTTTGACTTGCTTCTTGTCTTCCCCCTTGGTGAGTGTGCTGAATGGTTTGGATCGCATGCATGTGCACAATGACATGCATGCTGCTGAATCCATTGCATGTGATCAACAAAATTTCTCACCATGTCTACTCCATGCCAGTTGTTGGGATGGATCTTTAACTTGTACTGGTGTAGTTTCATCCGTGAGTGCATGTTGCGCCCACTGACATTCCTATTCCTGCGGCAACTCATTCGTCTATCTGTGCAGCTTCATGTTCTTCCTTGAGTTGTTGCTTCAACACATGCAACTCCTTTGTTCCATTCTCTTTTTTCGTGCGATCTTCATGTCACACCGTCACCTCATAGCCCGAGTCTCCAAAGTTGCTTTCATCATCAATGCATCTGTTTGAGCTCACAAATTTGTTCCTCTTTGTGTTGTCAACAACCTTCCTCTTGCATTCATTGCATTTGTTGCATTTGATACACTGCCTTCAACTGCTGTTCATGATGTTGCTCGTTGTGATGCTGTTGTTGTCATACCTTGATGTCCTTGTGTACGAACAACTTGATATCTTCGTGAGTAGGCAAGATCATAGACATTTGATCGACTATTGTTGTCAATGTTGGGCATGGCCCAACTTGGTCCAAATTTTGGGTAAAAGACCCCACGAAAGGAGCAAACCAAGAGGAGCTAGCGAATATATATTCATTGGACAATTTTTTAGGGCTTTGGGGATGGGATAAGCTCTTGCTTTGTAATGGGTATCCGGTAGTAGTCCTTGTTTTATGGATCCATGGTATGTGGACCATGGTTTTTGTATAGATGAAATGTATAAAAGGATATGTAATAACTTGTAATCATATCATGAAATGTCATAATAGAATATCATAAGTGATTGAGTCATTGTTCTATATTCTATAGTTTTGGAGAAGACTTTGGCACTAAGTGCACAAAAATATTGAAGAGTCTGAAGTTGAGTGCGCAAACCACCTACAACTAAGTATGCAGGTTAGAGAAGTGAATGTAATTGAAGATCTGTTTAGTAAAGAAGAATTTTCATGAAGTATTGCATCTCTGCATTTGTTATTTGTCCACTATTCTATATCCGATTATGTGTGCTTTTTACTGAATTATGAGAAGAAATGTAAGATATATTGTTATGTGTTGAAGTTTATGTGTTTCTATAAATTAATCATTTGCACGAATTTTTTATCCATGTGAAGTTATAATATTGATATAGAGTAGAAATAATTATACAACACCACTTCATGTATATCCCTTTGGTTGCGGAAACCTAGTTTTGCAACCTCCCATAACTGCTTCGGGTGAGACTACGATCTAATTGTACGTTGTTGCCAAAAGGGTCAGTAGTTGAGGGTTTTGTTGGTGTACAACTTGAATCAAGGCCCCCCCCCCCCCCCAAACCAACAAATGGTTCCACTTTTGGGACTAGGATCTGCTAAAGGGATATGTTTTTACATCTATTGAAGAAAGAACTCTAGGAGTGGGTTGAACAGAAAGAAAGCGAACTTGCTGAAAAAGAGAACATAAAACCTAGATTATCGATTGAAGATTGGTTGTAGAGATATATCTTCAAAGAAAAATACGAGATTTTCTTTGGTTCATTCCACATTGAATTGCTTGAGTGGGTATCTAGGTTGGCCGAGTGTAAGGATTGTTTCAAAGGTGACAAACCTAAGGATTGTAATCCTAATTTGATACAACGTCTTAAGAGGATTGATAATAGTATCTCAAGGGATATTGATTTTTGGATTGATAGTATTTTGGGAGGATTCATCACTGAGTTGGTGATTGATGAAGTTGAATCCTATAGTGAAGCTGAACGAAGATTCTTCAAAGTACCACGAGGTAAATTCTTGAATTCTCTGAAGCTCTGGATTAAGATGTTATTGTGTGAAAAGTGGATTTTGTAGATGCAGTCAGAATGATGTTTTGGAAAAGGAGAAATAAGCTGGAACTAGGAGCCACGCGAAGTGGAAAGTGATATAGAACAAAACTGAAGAACTATATTGAGACTGGTTATAGCCCTCTGTTAGGATCTAAGAGTGAAGAAGAAAGAAGTAACCCTAAAACCCTGCGATATTCCCCCACCCACCCTGAAGGCACATCGAAGTCAGGAGATGAGAAAAATCAGGGCGTCTTTGGGATCCCTCATCCATCTACCCCTCTCACACCCCATCCCCATCCTTATACTTCACCTCCACCTCTGCCTCCACCTTCACCTCCACCTAGCCCATAGAGAAGAAGATGAATGGCTGACAACACTAAGCTGCCTATCTTTAGAGAAATGGGATTAGAGGACCCTGACCAGTTTTGGATCATAGCTGATGCAGTATGGAAACAAGACAGATTAAAAATGATAATGTAAATAAGGCACAACTCATAATGTCATTGTGGGAGAGAGTGCAGACATGGTATATGAAATACTCCGCGAGTAACCTGAATACTACGATTAATGAAATCAAGAAAGCATTGGTTGCAGAGTTCAAGAAGCCAAACTTAGAGTTGCCATGAATCACCGAGCTAAAATAACAGGAAGTGACTGAATCTGTGTGGGAATTGGACCAGAGATTCAAGATGTTGATGGGTCAAGTGAGCTTTGATATACCCCCATAGCAACATATATATTGGTTTATAGCTGCACCATTGCCACATATTAGGTTGCCATTGACATAGCAGAAGATCGCAAGTCAGGTTGAAGCATTGGAAATTGCGATGAAGTTAGAAGCCTTGCTAGTTGGGGATACTCATATAGGAGTACAAAAAATACAGAGTCAGCTAGCTAATTTGACGTTGGAATTGGAGGACCTTAAGAAAGGCAGATATGTTAGATCGGAAGTATGGTGTACAAAATGCAAGGTAGAAGGTAACTATAGGGATCAATGCCCCAATTTCAAAGACTATATTGCAAGTGGAGTGCCTAACCCAGTAAATCTGGGTATGTGGTGTGAAATTTGTGGAATGTGAGGTCAACATCACTCTGAGGACTATTACCTATTAAAAAAGTATATACAGACCCCGAAACATTTATTTTGTAACTTCTGTAGATCAATAGGCCATGATGATAAAAATTGCCCATGTTATGACATAATGATGGAGTGCACTTCTCATAGTTATAGACTTCAAAATGAGGGACATGCACACAAAGAGAAAGGCCAACATGCTATTTGAGGAGGATTTCAAGGATGAGGATGAGGACAAGGATGAGGAGTTGGTCGAGGTTGTGGCCAGATTATCTATTACAACTATGGACAGGCGACTTTGCGAGGGACTGTCAGAACCCGATGATGACTTGCAATTACCGTAAGTCTTTTGATCATGTAATAGAATAACATCCTGTCCTTATTGTAAAGATGCAGAGGAAGAGACACCAGCAATCTGCAGTGAATGTCCAAACAATGACCGCTGAGCCAAGGAAATATCAAGTACGTGTCGACATTATAACAAGAACTGGAACTGTGACCGGGAACTATAAGGCCGATGATAAAAAGGAAGCTAAGGCCAAATGGGTGAGGAAAACTACTAAAAAACTACCTGCATTTTATGTCCTGAAGGAAAATAAAGTATTCATGGAGGTGAGGCAAAGTTTTGAGGATGATGGGGCCTCGACCTCTACTGCACAACCAGCTCAAAAGGATAACCGTGAGATAGTACCCGTCGTGACATAGGAGGTGGATCTGAATATCTTGAAGTATTTTCTATAGACTTGTACGAAGCTATTGAGGAATCAAAAGGCCATAGAGGGATTACAGGAAGTGATAGATTCTTGTGCTTCTAAGGAAGTACTACAAAGCTAGATGTGCATAGCAAAAAATCTGCATAGACGTAAGAAGAGAACTGGAAAAAAAATGAGGCTTACAACGCAAATTGGAGAGTATGATATGGACCAGGTAATCTTGGATCTAAGGTATGATGCCAATGTCTTTCCAAGGAAAACTTGGGAATTGATGGTAGGCTGAAGCTGCAGTGGTCTACTATTCAGTTAAAGATGGAAAATCAGCAGAAAATCTTACCACTAGGAAGGTTGTCTAATGTCACAGTGGACATCGACAGAGTGCACACTATCATTGACTTTGAAGTAATTGAGATTATGGATAATAGTAATCCTTACCCCGCACTACTTTAATTAGATTAGGTATTTTCTAATATGGCTATCATTAATCTAAAGCAAAGGAAGATGATAATTGAAAGCAATAATATGAGAGTTATTGTTCCACTGGATCCATCAGAAGGGGCAAGGTATATAGACGCTGTCAAAGAACAATATGGCATGGATGACCTTGATAATATCTATCAGATCACAACAAAGAAAGAGGAGTGGATAAATCCTACTATAGATGGAAAGCTAACCTTAGAGAAATATAGTTCCTGCACTTCGGATTCGGATGAGGAATTGGAGAACTGGAAGAACAAATTGCATGAAGTGTTGACCAAGCGATGTGCAAGAATCACCAAGGTAGTGCGCTATGTGACAGCCGAGGTATGTGATTTACCTTTGTATAAAGGATTGGGTGATATAAATATGTTCTTTAGGGATTATGAGAGACAGGTACCAGAAGGTCATAGATTTTTAGCTCTGGACCAGGCATTAAGAGCTACTCTAGGTAAAAGGTGGGGTGCTCACAAGAAAAATATCGAAGATTGGAAAAAATTTAGGAGATTGATGTGGGTAAGATTTCTTTGAGTGGAAACAAAAATTGTAGATAAGCATGGTGGTAAAACTAATCAAAGGGATCATATCAAACTCTATATGGTAGCTTTGGAAGACATTCCATGAGAGAAATGGGTGCATGGATTTATACACACACTAGAGCCAATTCCAAAGAATTGGTATTTGCAGACTGAACTTCAACATGGTACTGCTAGCTGGACGGAGATGGAGGATGGATTTGTGATGACGTTCAGATTTGAGGATGCTTGTCCACATATACATGCAACCCTAAATATAATTAAGAAGAACATTTTTGAAAGTGAAGCTCCAGTTATCTAGCAACCAAATTGGGCCGCGCAGATCCGAAATGTGATAGAATTTTATAACCTCACCACAGAAGAGGATGAAGAACCTTGCAACATTGATATCAAGGAGTTAGAAGGACATCGCGAAGTGAGTGGACCTCAAATAGAGATGCTAGATATAATGCAACCACTAAAAACGAAGAAAGTATATATAGGGGCAGAAGTTGAACCAAATTATGCAGCCATAAGAGATTACTGGGACAAAGACACTGTCAATAAGATAACAATTTTCCTCTAATTTTTTTGATATGAAAAGAATCCTAGGGGATTTGGGAGTTACGGGGATTCCTCTAAAGCCTAATGCAAAGTTGTTAAGTAGAGGCCTTATAGACTAAACCCAAAGTATAAGGAAAAGGTAAAAGAATAATTGGACAAGATGCTAGCAACGAGGATAATTGAACTTATCGAAGAGTCTAAATGGGTAAGTCCCATGGTAGTTCAGGAGAAGAAGGCGAAAGGGGAAATTAGAATCTATGTGGACTTGATAAAATTGAATGATGCATGCTTGCATGATCCTTTTCCCACCCCATTTACAGATGAAGTGTCGGACAATGTAGGAGGACATGAGGTTTAATCTTTTAAAGATGGCTTCTTAAGGTATCACCATATCAAAATTGCATCAGAAGACAGACATAAGACAATGTTTTCCATAGAATGGGGGTCCTATCAGTACACATTGATTCCAATTTGGTTGAAGAATGTGCCTGCCATTTTTTCTAGAGTTGTAATTGCAGCTTTCAAGGAGTATATACACAAGTTTATGGAAGTTTACTTTGACGATTGGACAATGTTTGGGCTATTAAAGAAGCATGTGGTGAGCTTAAGATTGATGTTTGATACATGTAGGAAGTATCAAATATCGTTTAAATTGAAGAAGTGCATCTTCTATGCACCAGTTGGAGTATTTTTGGGGCATGTGGTTTGTAAATAGGGATTGATGGTGGATCTGGCAAAGATTGCAGTTATTGTAAACTTGGAAGCACTGAAAATAGTAAGACAATTGCGTACGACACTAGGACACATGGGTTACTACAAGAAGTTTATTAAAGGGTGTGCACAGATAACTACGTTGATGGAGAAGTTTCTGAAGAAGGATGTGACCTTCCAGTGGGACGAAGAATGCAAAAAGAGCTTAGACGTGCTGCAAGAGAAGATGGTAATTGCACTAATTCTAGTTTTCTCGGATTGGAAGAAAGAGTTTCATGTGCATTTTGATGCATATTGCATAGAATTGGGTATAATATTAGCACAACCAAGAGCAGGGGATATTGATCACCCCATAGAATTTGCAAGTAGGAAGTTGTCAAAGGCATAAAAGAATTACAACATGATAGAAAGGGAGGGGTTAACTATCGTGTATGCATTACAGATGTTCAAACATTACTTGTTGGGAGGACACTTTAAGATGTTCATAGATCGTTTTGCACTGAAGTATTTAGTGAATAAGCTTGTTTTAGGAGGGAATCTATGTTGATGGTTGTTATTCTTCCAAGAATACGACTTTGAAGTTATAGTAAAGCCATGAAGATTGAATTTTGGGCCTGATCACTTATCCAGGATAGAGATAGGAGAAGAACATACTAGTCTTGAAGATAACCTACCCGATGCACAATTGTTTGCAATTAAAGTTGTAGATAATCAATTTGTAGATATTATCTAGTTCTTTTCAAAAGGGATGGCGCACGTGGAATACACTACAACGAAAAAGAAGGAATTGGTGGTTTGAGCATCTGATTTCTCATTGATTGTAGGACACTTGTATACAATGGGATAGGATGAAGTACTGCGCAGACATGTCGGTGAGCATGAGAGACAGATCATTTTGATAGAAGCTAATGGAGGATTCGTAGGTGGGCATTATGCAAGAAAAGCCACTGCACAAAATATTATGAGAGCTAGACTATGGTGGCATATAGTACATAAGGATGCAAAGGAGTATTGTCAAGTATGTGATGTATGTTGAAGGAAAGGAAAGCCATCTAGAAGAGATGAAATTCCCTTAGTACCATAGGTAACGTTGCAGGCTTTTGACAAATGGGAAATTGAGTTTGTTGGAACAATCAGTCCATTGGGGAAAAATGCCAGTGCAAGATATATCATCACCATGGAAAACTATTTGAAAACATGGGCCAAGGCAAAGCCGATGAAGGATTGCAACGTAAAAACTACTACGAAGTTTATCTTTGAATATATATTATCCAAATTTGGCTATCTGAAGATATTGGTGAGCGATCAGGGGAAATACTTTTCAAATAAGGAGATTGAAGCACTAACTGAGTAATTTCAGGTTTACCATCAGAAGAGCACTCCCTATCATCTTTAGGCAAATGGGATAGTGGAAGATTTCAATAAGATTTTGGAGAATGCATTGACCAAGGTGTGAAACATAAACAAAGATGAATGGGACTTGAGGATTCTAGCAGTATTGTGGGCATACATAATAACACGCAAGAAATTAATAGGACAAACACCTTTCAGGCTAGTATATGGGAAAGGAGTTATGCCTATGGAATACATTGTGCCAAGCTTGAGAATTGCAGTTGTCATAGATATGGAAGACCCCAACATGATGAAAGAACAAATGTCACAGATAATAGCTTTAGCATAAGATAGATTCATAGTAGGATTCCATCAACACATGTAGAAAGCAAGGGAGAAAGCATGGCATGACAGGCATATCAAGAAGAAGGTATTTCAAGAGGGGGATCTTGTATTATTATATGACAGTAAGTTCACAAAGTTCCTAGGGAAATTCAAGACACATTGTTTGGGGCCATATATTGTCAAGAACATTGTAGATGGTGGAGATGTTCAACTTGCGAAGTTGAACGGTCAGATGATTCCTGGGCATGTGAATGATAGTATATTGAAGATATATAGGGATGATTATGTTTGTGGACCGTCACACTAAAGAAATGAAGGGGAGGAAATCATAGTGCCACCTGTAGTTGAAATTTGGCACGGGACTATAAACTACTCTGTAGGAAGGGACTCTACCGAAGGAATATCACTGCGCGATACTCAGGAACATGACGAAGTCTGA
Organism: Pinus taeda; assembly: GCA_000404065.3. Taxonomy (NCBI): domain Eukaryota; kingdom Viridiplantae; phylum Streptophyta; class Pinopsida; order Pinales; family Pinaceae; genus Pinus; species Pinus taeda. Next base: position 313,757 of record APFE030651354.1, read on the forward strand.
GAGAGTTGCGATGAGGAAGGGGTGACTGTGCCAAAGAAGAAATCTAACAAAGTTAGTCAGAAATATGACCGTTGGAAGGAAAAAGGGCATAGCTAAAAAGAAATTACCATTAAAGGGCATGAGAGAAAAACATTTATGAAGCACAACTGGATGTATCTAGCCCATACTTGCATTAATGAACTAAATCTAGAGCTAATCATGAGTCGGGAATTCAAAATTGTTATAAAATATGCATCCCATGCCACATTTTATACTTGTTGCTTGGAGAGATAAGAAATTACAGCTAAGTAAAGAGGAGTTATTGCATGCTTGAGAGAATTTGGGAAGAGTTGATCAGAATATTTAAGGAGAAAGGGCTAACTGGTATCATGGAGTCACAAGCAGGAAAGACCGTAGGAGAAAAAGTACCTATGTCCCCGATGTGCTTGAGATTGCCAAGAAAGGTGTTTATGCAACTATAGGTACAACACAGTCGTAGCCACAAAAGAAGAAGGAGAAGAGACTAGTTGAGGTCTCTACATCAAAACTGAGAACATCACTTCAAAGAAAGATACAGAAGGAAGTGCATATGAAGAACACGAAGGATAAGGGAAAAAATCCCATGGAAAAAGGGAAGAAACAGGTACATAAGGAGGGACCCTAGCAGGTCCACAATAGTGAAGAAGAAGTTGAGTTTCACAAAAAGGAGAAAGAGGATGCGGAGATTCACTCTATGCTCCCAACATACATGTCGTTGAGAAAGTCAGGCGTGAAGTCGGTTAAGGAGCCAAAAGAAGGAAAATTTTCTAATTATATGCTGTTGTTGCTAGAAGAGGTGTCATTTGAAAGTGAAGTGTTACCCGGAGAGAGGAGTTACAAGATTTGAGCCACAATAATGGGTTGCGAGAGTGGGGAGAGAAGGACTTATGAACATGCTGAATGTGCCACACTTCGGTCAAAGCCCATTCAATACAAATTGTGTGCGACAGCTCCTCGCACTGGAGCATGATGATTGTATTTGGGTGGGGATGAGGATCCCAATTGATGAAATTCTCATTAGGAGAATAAAAGCACTAGTACACCAGGGAAAGGACCCTATAGATGAATTCATGGGTAAAAACAAAGACAAAGCAATGGACCAGATGATGAAAGATGTTTGGTTTGGTAAAGAAATATCGCGGCTACAAGATAAATTCTATCAAAGATTAGGGTGTATGCTTCATCGCACATATCTTAGCGGGGAAGATTATGAGGAAGTGTAGGGCCAATGAGGTGCTTGCAATGGTGGTATCGTTGGTGGAGCAGTGCATGGAAGGAGCTCAATTCAACTAGGCTTCTTTTTTATGTAAGGAGTTTTTGATGGATTACAGGGAGGCACAAGAAAAAGGCAAGACTTTCCACTGTGCATGGCTGTTAATTCTTATTGTGCTCATTGCATGGAAGGAGCCAAAATATTGTAAATTTCTGATTGTTGACGTAGATGTGTGCGAAGCAGCAAGGTATGATTTTCTATGGTGTACGAAGGAGCCAACCCGAGTAATGAAGATTCACATATTCTTTGTGCTAATGCAAATTGACTTGCATATGGTGGTGAATCAGTATCCGAGACTGTCACCGAGCCTGTACAAGCAGTACTGTCATATAGTGGAGTTTAAGGCAGACTTTCACAGAACATATGTAAAAGTGATGAAGGACCCAACAAAGACATGGCATCCATTTCCATACCTAGTAACAAAAGACAATCTCCATGTGGCAGTATAATTGGGCGGAGTAATGAATGACTCCACTCGGTGGAGTGGTTGGAGGAGATGGCATAGAGAAAGGTACCTCACAGGGTGCAGGTACAAGTAAGAGACATATTGTTGAAGAGCTAGAAGAAACAGAAGGTACAGAGCAAGAACACAAAGAACACCACAATGATGTGAAGGTATCAGAAGATTCACCCTTTGTGATAAAAATGTAGCCAAGAAAGAAGCAGAAGGTAGATAAGAGTAAGGGCATAGTGTCGCTTGTCCTCACTGATGGGGACATTGATGAGATAACATAGAAGCTCAAGAGATCAACACAAATACCTGGGATAATATTGATGATCACTGCAAAGCGATCTTGTTTGAGGTGCAGCAGGGCATCATGGAGGTGACAGTGTTGTCAAAGGTACTAAAGAAACTAGAGAAGGTAACCCAACCATCACAACAAGAGAAAAGATTGGAAACAAGTTTTGGGATGAGGTTGTTACATGTGCCAATTGGGGCACTAAATTTGAAGCAACAGTAGATAAAGAGTGAGCCAAGGCATGGCGCAGTTTCTAGATGAATGTCACTGCGTTACCCCTCTTAGTGTTGCATGAATTTTGTCAAGGAATCACCACGGAGATGCAGGAACGAGAAGTGTATGTCGTTGTTGAAATAAAATGCGGAATCAGAGAAATCAACGATGCAAAAGGAGTTGAAGAAAGTGGCCAAGGAGAGGGAGGAAGCAAGGCAGTAACGAAACAGTTAGAGAAGGCCATTGTGAAGACTTGCAGTAAAGTTCTAGATGTGAAGGTCTACGATGATGAAGCACCACAGAGAAGGTCATGAAGCTTTCCCTTGTGATCAAGGACTCAAAGAATGTTATGGCCAAATTAAAATTACACTATGAGGTGCAAATATCAGAGCTACAAATAAGATTACAACCAAGTACACCACTAGAGGTTCGGGAGCAGAGACAGAAAGACATCAACACTGAAATGAAAGGCATATCTGATACCGTGGTAGAATGTGGAAAGTTGCTCAATGACATGATGCATATTTAGACCCCACTACAAGAGGATCCAAACATCATGAAGATTGAGGAGGAATTGCAGGCCAAGAAAAAGCAGTGCGATGAGATCCTGGAAGTTGTGAAGACCTTATCAGTCTTGCAGAGATTTGCCAACATTTTTGAGGGGAAGAACCTTCAAGTACAAATGGATGATCTGCGGAGGAAAGCATAGATCTTACAGGCGAGGACTAAACCATGGCAAGAAGAAGTCCAACAACTTTTGCAAGCAGTAGATGAACGACTGAAGGAGTGAAGAAAAGTGGAGCGAAGCTACTGTAGAAGACCACTAGACCTGCTACAAAATATTTGCTGAAGGAAGTGCAGAAGGAAGAAAATTTGATGGCATAAATGCTCCAGCAGTATAATGGCATCACAATGAAGATCAAGGGCGTCGAAGCTGAGTGACTCGGGACAAGTCACAAGTGAGTGTTGGGGGCCTGTTGGGCATGGCCCAACTTGGTCCAAATTTTGGGTAAAAGACCCCACGAAAGGAGTGGAATGCATGGAGCTGGTGAAGATATATTCATCATGTGGATTCTTAGGGATTTGGGGATGGGATAAAGCTCTTAGTTTGTAACAGGTATTGGGTAGTAGTCGTTGTTTTATGTATCCATGGTATGTGGAGCATGGTTTTTGTATAGATGAATTATATAGAAGGATATGTAATACTTTGTAATCGTATCATGAAATTTCATAATAGAAGATCATAAGCGATTGAGTTGGTGTTCTGTAGTCGATAGTTTTCAAGAAGGATCCGCAACTAAGTGTGCGGAGACCTTGATGAGTCTGCAGGTGTGCGTAGACCACCTTGAACTGAGTGCGCATGTCAAAGAAGTGAATATAATTAAAGATATGTTTAGTAAAGAAGAATTTTGTGAAGTATTGTATCTCTTTATTTATTATTTGTTCACCATTCTGTATCCGATTTTGTGTTCTTTTTATTGAATTATGCAAAGAATTGTAAGATATACCGTTATGTATTGAAGTTTATGCGTTTCTATAAATTAATCATCTGCGTGAAGTTCTTATGCATGTGAAGTTATAATATTGATATAGAGTAGAAATAATTACACGGTGCCACTTCACGGATATCCCTTCGGTTGTGGAAACCTGGTTCTCCAACCTCCATAACTTATTTGGGTGAAACTATGATCTTCTTTGAGGTTGTTCCCAAAAGGGCCAGTAGTTGACGGTTTTGTTGGTACGAAACACAATATGAACCTGGGTTAAGCCCCCTCAAACCAATGACCAAGGCATAACATTTCCACCCACTGTTGGGACTCCTTCTCCAAAGCGTGTGAGGTCTAGTTGCGACTTCATATCGAGGAGATCCCTTGAATGTTGGTGGGTCTAGCACCATCAATAGTATTATAGATTTTTAAGGTTATCTCTCTCCATACGATTGTTATCATAATGGCACCAAAGAGATCTGCCTCAAAATAAACCACAGAGAGAAGAATCGGTGAAAAAATTGAGGGTTCCCTTGTCATTATGCTAGTCTTTTCAGACACTCAGCTATTCATTAAGAAAGATTCAAACATTACATGGCACACATTGAAAGATGCATTCATGGAAACCAACTACAAAGTTGATATTGAAGATAGACAGGTTTACATCAATGTTCAAAAGTAAGGATAGCAAAAGATTGCATGTAGGTATCCAACCTTTCCTTGTGTAAACATTTTCAACTGGATCTTATTGCACACAGATGCAAAGACCATGACCCTTAGTAGTGCTAGTGGACAATGGCTTTCCTCTTTTGTGGCACATGATTTTCAGTGTATCTATCATCTGTTGTCACCAGAAGCCTACATGGATTCCCACTTCTATGTAGTCAATAGTTACTTGAGAATAAAATACATCATCAAAGGTTGGGTAAAAGAGCCATCCAGTTTTTTCCAAACACCCTACAACACTTATAAGAGCAAATATCTCAGGAAGGAATTTCAGTACTTGATAGTTCTATGTTATCGGATCTATGGTCAAAACAATATTGAGACCTTTCCCGAAGGCTAGGCATTTTTGTTGCATCATATTGTGAAAGAAGGAAAACCATTATTTGGTTAAACATTTTGGCTCAACAATTGAGGATCCATCTAATGCCATGAACCCTCCTAAGGGCAATAAAACCGGGTTCTACATGTCTTCTTACTTGTTGGATGTGATCTGTTCTTAGAACTCTTTTCTTGACATGAGTTGGACTTGGTCACCAAAGGAACCTGTTGTGCACATTTACTGCAAGTTTCTTTCAGAGTGAAGTTACAAAGGAGTCATGGAGAAGTTTAAGAATCACTTCCTCATCCCATTATACAAGATGATCTTTAAGGAAGAGCCACCTTGCATGTCCTGTGAGGCAATGGAAGCATTGTCATAATTAGCTGATTGATTTGCCTCATTGGATGATACTTACCTCATAGTGTTTGGTGGTCAAAAGTCTCCACATATTCTACTGAGGTATGCCACTAAAAAATTGGTTATGCAAGAAGTAGCTTATCATATTTCCATAGGTGTGTCAAGAGTATTGCAGAGGAAGAAGAAAGCACCCTAGCTCACTCTTCATTTGCAAATTGGATTGTACGAGATAAAGAATTTGAAGGTTGTTGAGACCAAACTAAAAGAGGTAAATAAGTTTGCATTTGATCACATGGACTATAATATGTATGATCCTAGGAGCATTTGCAAGCAACACTATACAAAGATTCATTCCAGTTGGATGAGCGAGACCTATTCAAGACCCAAGGAGGAAAGGACAAAGAATTGTTACAATGCACATAAGCCCTGCAGACCATTCAAATTTGCAAATACATCATAGGTTACTCCTAAAAAAGAAGCCACTCTAGAAGTAGAAACATCAATGAAGCACAACCCAATGTGTGAAAAGGGGAAGCAAAACATTGTGCATATTCCAGCAAAAAAATAAAGTTGCAAATGGAAAGCATACCCAATCATCTTGAAAGCGACCATAGTAGCAGAAAGAAAGAGGAAGCAAAATAGGCAGGAGGAATAATTAAGGCAAAAGAAATAGAAAGAATAGAAAGAATGAGAAGAGAGGCAAAGACAACAATAAGAAGAAAGGCAAAGAAAAGAAGAGGAAGAAGCAACATTGAAGCAAGCCATAGAAGAAGAGCATATATGATTATTTGAAGAAGAGAGAAATTAGTTGTAGGATAAGGAAATTTCTTAATAAATTTAAGATCTAATAGTGGTCTAAGATATGGAGGTAGAGATGGAGCTGCTAAACCAAGATGTTTATCTCATGCCTTGCATGTAATAGATCACCACTTAGTCTCCTCCTCCTCCTACAATAGAGCAAGCTCCAAGTGAAGAAGAGGAAATTTATCCTCTTGATGAAGGTCAGGTGATGAATATATACAGTTTGACTTATGATGAGATACATAAGAAGATCATATAGACAAGGAGGAAACACCTCTCGGATATTCTCATGCATCCTACTTTTATCAAAGAAAAGGTGATCGTGATGGACACCAACAAGAATCCAGAAGCTATGTCGCAACCAACTTGACCTTCACAGGAGCCTCCAATACAAATACATAATATTTTATGGTCAAGAATAGATAGATGGAAAATAACTTATAGGTTGCAAGGCAACAAATTAAATAACTCCAGGAAAAGGTTCAGAAAGCAGCTCCCGCATAGATATACTTGAAAGAGCTCAATGAAGCCATACTTGGTGAAGTATAGACATTGCGAGACACTATGAGGAAAATGTATGAGGAAATTTTCATCATGCAAAAAGAAATTTTCCACTTGCATGACATGCATCTGAAGTGCAAAGACAATTCTAAAGCTCTCAAGGTTGTTCATACAACCATCATTGTTGTGCATGAGTGGGGAATGTAGTAGAGAGGTGCACCTCCTGAGTTAGTGAAGAAGAGAAGACAACAGGTTGAGTTGGAGAAAGAAAAGGTTCATATGCACATCCAAAGCAATAAACAACTCAGCTCATTCATCACCAACATTCAAACCCCTTATGCACAGTTATATAAAAATCTGGATTTCATGGTGACGCCACATAAGATTGTTGGGAAAAACATTGAGAGGGAAGTGGTGAATTAGTATTTTAAAACTCACTTAAACCTTACAATTTCTTATTCATATTTATATACGCTACTGTCATTAAGTAAACGGACGTATGTATATGACTATGATGAAGGAAAACATCGTATATCTAGTTAACTATACTTTCATACATTTCATAATTTGTTCTACTTTAACTAGTGTATCATTACTTCATTAGCCTTTAATCAAACAATAACCATGAGCAGTAAGAACATAATAAACCATCAAACATAAGAAACACAACAACACATGAGGACACTCGGATTTTTAGGTCGAAACTCGATGTGGGAGAAAACCATTGCTACCATAGTCTCTATCTTCATCTTATTATAAAGGAAAACATCTTACAATCTTGTACTAGTGCACATTCATACTAGTACGCAGGCACCCACCTGCAGAAGGCTACAACCTTCTATCATTCTCCAACCATTAGGGGATTTTTGAGGTCCAAAATGGGCCTCCTAAGGAAATTATAAAATAATAGTGGAAATAATAAAATAAGATTACATTACATCATCAAATTTTAGAGGGAAAAAAGAAAAACTATTTTTTGAACTCGTATTTTCAACTTATCTCCTTATGGGTTTACTCAAATTTCGAGTGGAAACACTATTTGGATGTAGAATTTGATTCCTCGGCCATGGAGTGCCCATGTTCCATACTTTCAATGGACCATTCTACAAGAAAAATGAGAAATACATGAAAAACATGATTGCAATCACGTTTCTTCATGTTTTTCTCATTTTTCTTGTAGTAGGGTCCATTAAAAGTATGCAACATGGTTACTCCTTGTATGAGGAATTAAATTTTGCAATCAATAAGTACTCCTGCTTGAAATATGAGTAAAACCTTAGGGAGATAAGTTGAAAATACGAGTTAAAAAAGTAGTTTTATTGTTTTACTAGTTTTTAATCTTTTTTCTTTTTTACTCCAAAAATGGTGAATCATCCCCCATGGTTGACATCATCATCTTGAATCCTATTGGTTCTTATAAATTTTATTTTGGTTGTACATTTTTCTAAAAAGGCCCATTTTAGACCCACTAGAAGGGAGCTTCAACTCCCTCATCACATTTACCATCACCTACCTGAAGGGAGCTTCAACCCCATGATCTAATTCACTAGCTACCACTGACAGGAAGCTTTGTCTTCCTCATTGAAGTTTCCAACCCTTAGCACCTATGTGGACCACATTTCATAATTTTTCATACTGGATCCACTTGACCCAAAACATAAAACATGTAGGCCACTTCTCATCATATTTTAAAAAATGGACCCACTACCATCATTTAAGCCCAATATCAAATAGCAATATTGAAATCAATCACTATATCAAATCACTTAGTCGCTGCATCAACTGAATCATTAAATAAATCACTAGATCTTCATCAATCAATACAACTAGATCAAACTAAACCAAGATAGATCATATTAATGCACAACTATTCATCAATAATCCAAACGTTGTTACCCATCACAAAACACAATTGTTGCTACTACAAATCCTGATAAACCATATGCTAGAATATATATGCTACTATTTTGAGCCATACCCATGTATGTACGCACTTCTCCTTAAGAGGACCTGCATACAGATCTCAAAAAACTAAAAAAACAAATCTAAATCACTGTCACATTGAATCAACCACTGAATCACATATTAAACCCATCATAGATTACTAAACCAGATACATATCATCACATAGTAGTAGCATCTCTAGTCAACATATTATTCCATAAACAATTCAAACTAGCAATCACTATCAAACATAGATTATCATAAGAGAGACTTCATCGACAGATAACAAAAACCATAATAGACATAATTAGCAACTCAAACTGCAAAACCCTAGTAAATGTATGTGACTCTTATAAAGCACTTTTGCATATGTACATGCTTCTCATTCACCATACCTGCATACAAATCTGTCCATAGGGAAAAATATATACGCGACTACCCATAAGTAGATCGACGTATGTACACAACTTCTCATTCACCAAACCTATGTATAAATATGTCCATACTACAAAATATATACATGACTACCTAGAAGTACATCAGCATATGTATGCGACTTTTCAATGGAAAACCAACGTACAAATCTGTAATCACTGAGTCATACCTTTGATGCAACACAACATTTGACAAACCCAAATCTTGGCATGCAAACTATTACAGACACGCATCATAATATCATCATCACATATCTATCAAACAATCAATATATTATTCAATATGTGGTCATTTCAAATCTATTAAATATGATCCATCTCCATGCTCCCTGGTGCACATCTATTTCAGATCAAGTCATTCATAAGTAATCCATCACATTGACACCTAATACTTTGATCTCCATCTCCTTATATAGTATGAGCCTTAGTGAATACCTTAGGCCAATCCCTTATTAAAGTCGATGGTATTCTTTGAAGGGATAAAATATGCATTGCCACACTCAATACTATGGGCCAATACCATGGTAAATATCCCTGGTATTTTTAATACCATGGTGCGGAAACTGTACATGAGTTCTCTTCATCGTACATGTGTATGCATGTGGTTTCTTTTCATAGGACGCAAGTATACTTTCTCAAACTTTACCTTCATCATTCCTTTGCCTTTGAATAGGTATTCCTTTGCCCATTCTCTTTGTCACCTATGTACCAGTCTGTATAATCATCCTGCTACCATCATGGTGACCTCTTTATCAAGGAGGTTCCCATCAATAACAATGCATTAGTCATAATTGCAACAAATATCCCTTCAGTTGGCTCACTCACCGAAGCTAAAGGCAAGAGCAAGGTTAGATAGGAAGTGGAGGGAAAATTGGACCATTTCAAGTAGATTTCCACAAAGGGAGATATAGAGGTGAAAAAACATGAAATGCAGAAGTACATTGGTGTCCCTGCCAAGAAAAACACCATATTGTTATTATTAAAGAAGGAAACATAAATTGGCTCCAAGACCATATACCCAGATGTGATGGAGGCAAGAGTCCACTTCGAGGTTGATCCTATCACAAAGTTTGGGGAAGTCATCGCATAGTACAAAGATTGCGCCAGTATGTGACCGAGAATCTACAAGTTGAAATGGATGAGCTGGAGTTTCCCTAAACTCAATCTTGACTTGTTGTTTTCCTATTATGCTTGTTTAGTTGCATATACCCAAATTTTCCTTATATAGGTGTGAGTAATATTGTAATATTCTATTTGCAATTAATTATAAGTGAAATTCCAAGAGTTAGTTGTGGAATGTGAAAATCCATTTTGTAATAAAGTCCAAAGGTCATGGTTGAAAGAAGTTAAAGAGTCATGAGGGAAGTCCAAGAGTCACAAAGGGGAGATTATTAGTCATCTCATTTTTTTTATAGATATACCCTCATAACTCATATAAATGGATTTTGGCCGAGATTTTGGATTAGGATCGAAAGCTAGGGAGCTTTGTTGAGAGCCTTCGCTTCTCATTAACATAGAGGGAGTAACTTTATTTGGAGTACGCGTTGGCTTCATGTTCCACTATTGGGACTAGTGGTTTGGCAACTTTATATGTATGTTTGGTACTTTCGCTTTAATAAAAGCTCAGATTCGACACGTTTTCATGCATATGTTGTGAATATAGTAGGACTATTCTTGTTATGTTTGCAATATATGTTATTTCATTTACACTAATGCTTATGAACTATTTTGTTTGAATTAGTATGAATCTTGTTGAATGCGTGTTGTTATATATTTCAATCATGGTTATCTTGTGAAATATTTTGCAAGCTAACTTATGATTCCTCTTATGCTTGTGTGTTCTTTTCAATCCATGTATTATTACAAGCATTAAGGGGCTTATTCACTTTCCCCTTGTTGTGTTAGAACCTCTCATGCATTGCACTTGACTCTTCACAAAGTTATACATTTGCTTCACCAAATTCACGAGTACATAATTCTATGCATTATCATAGCCAAGGAATACCAGTAAAGTCCACTATTTAGGCAACCGGGTCATATTCTGGATGGTGATCCTATTCCAAACTATGTGAGGTATAATTGGGAATTAATATCGGGGGACCCCCTGAATGTTGGCGGGTAAAACACCATCAACAGGCCCATAATGCATAAAGTAGCATGCATATTACCAGTGTCACCTTGTGCAGAAGCTATTCGGTGGATTTTGCCACACATGGACAATAAGAATATAGTTCTCAGCAGTAAAAGAAGAATAGATATTGCCACCTATAACCCACATGATTTACATTCCTAATATAATTTGTTAACCCCTAGGTAGTTTCTGAACACACAATTCTATGCAACTTGGGATAACTTGAACACTAGGGAAGTCCTCAAGTCATGGTGGCAAGAGCTTGCAAAGTTTTGCCAAAATCCAAGTGCATTTTACAAGGCTAAATCCTTAAGGAAATTCTATCAATATTTCATTGTGATGTGTTGCAGATTGCATGGGCAGAAGAATGCAAAACATTTTGAGGAAAATTGGGTTCATTTACTCAAACTGGTATGACTATAGGCAGAATCTTCAACTAGGTTGACATCCTCACTCAACAACTGTAGATCAATGTACAACATGCAAAGAAAGTCATAGAAGTCGGTTAGTCACTAGAGTTTTATATGTACACTTATTTATTGGATGGGATTTGTGCTCACAATGCATTCTCAAGACTGAAATGGATTTGTAATTGTAAAGGGAAACTTCTTATTCATCTCCATTGCAAAAATGATGTCAAAAATCTATTTTTAAGGAGTATATACGAGACTTGCTGAGAACTGATTTATAGTTTGATATCATATGATTTTTGAGGTGGAACCTCCTTGCATGACAGATCAAGTGAAGGAGTCACTCTATGCGATTGCAAATTGGTTCACTTCATGACATGGAACTTAAATCTGAGCTTTTGGGTGCCAAACTACCCCTTACCTTATGCCAAGGTATGTGATCAACAAGGTAGTTCTGTAGGAGGTTTCCTACCAATTGAATAATGGTTTGTTTGCCTAACTCCAAACGAAGAAGAAGTCTCCTTATCCCTCTTTTCCTTTTTGGGTTGGATCATATGAGCTTAAAAGCCTTAAGGTAGTTGAAGTTGAGATTTAAGAACTTAGCCACCTTCATTTTAGAGTAATGAAATTTCATAGATATGACCCCAGAAATGTTCGCAGAAAACATTGTACTAAGTTACATTACACCTAGCCATATGTATATTTGAAATTTCTAGAAGATGAGAATATTAAGAATTAGTATAATGCATTAAGGAAGAATCGTCTAGGAGATAAGGCATGCACCTCCTATGTTACCCAAATACTAGATACATAGATGGAGGAGATTTAGCAGGAATTGACCGCCCTA
>APFE030651362.1:5750-49898 GCA_000404065.3 Pinus taeda
TTCACCCAGGGATGAGTAAGAGATCATGAATCTCCAAGTGGAACCAAGAACTATTAGAGAGAGGACACTAATCAAAATCCTAGAAGCTAACTCACCCCCTTGCAAACATCTGTATATGGATCCCTGATCCTAGAGATTTAGGGGCTGGAATCTTGTATTTTGTAAGGAAGTGTTGTTGGTTTCTTGGTGGAACATCATAGTGTTGGGTGATCTAAGATTTTCATGAGGTGAAGAAGGGCTTTCATGCTGGGAGGATGACGCTGGCTCAGATCAATGGGTTGTAATCCTCTCTTCTTACTCTTTCTATCAATAAGCTATTTGAGTTTCCTCACATTCTTGTATGTTTGAGTTGATATATGCATTTGTGGTCAATATATATCTGGTCCTATATTGTTTATGATTGTAGATCTATGTGCTTTGATGGTATTATGTTGCTTTGACATTATAGGTGCTCTTTGAAGTAGGGTAAGCAAGGGAGAAGCGGCAAGGATCTGTTAGAGGGGAGAGGAAACAAGCAAGGAGCCAAGCGAAAGACTGAGATTGGTACTCTCTACTTCTCTCTCATCTACTTATCGTAAAGGAAAATGCAACTAACTTTAGTTTTTTTGTTTCTAAGATAGCTACCCGTCTTAGTGGGACTATCAACTCTAAATGGACACTAGATTTCCCGATAACACAGTAATCAATATATTCCCGAGAATTTTCATCTTCTTGAAGAAAGTGAACTAATACTCCTTTAGAAAAAACTTACCTCTGAGCTTCACGACCATTCTCTCCTGGATATTAATCTTCTAGTTATTTTTCCTTCTTTCAACTTGTATACCATCCCACGATAAACTTGTGTGTCCCTATAATTTGGTAATAGAAAACTTAACTTTCTTATCCTCATCCATCTCCTCATATTCAAATAACTTTCCATCTTTGTAATCTATTCTATGATCTCCTCTAGATTGATTCTACCAATGTAAGAATATAAATCAAGTTTCGCCTTTGTGAAAAACGCTAGAACTACCTTCAATATTCTTCCTTCTACAAGTTCTTCATCTACTTCTTCTTCTCGATACTCTTATTCTTCCTCACTTACGTATCCAACATCAGATTATCTTTGTTTACTAGTTTGCATGGTTGCCATTTGCTATTAAAATAACTGAATAGCTCGCATTACCTCAATGTTGGCTAGAGGGATTTGTCCTGTTTGACCTCCATTGGTACCTCATCCAACTCTGTGCACCATGGTCAACTAATTGTTCCTAGAGCAGATTCAGAATATGCTTTGATTGCAACTGGTGTGCGCCTTAACCATTCAAGTTTCTATATTTGGAGGGATAAGCCCAATACCTCACCAAATCCTATAAATTTCAAAAATAGAACCATCACGACTGAGATGTAATAAATAAGAGCCACTAGAGCAAAAATATGTATATTGTCAAGAGGACGACCTATCCTCTTATAAGACACCACTGAGATCAAGTGTTTTATTTCAATCATTTTAAACACCATTAATAGGTATTATAACCCATGCAACCTAACTTTATAAACTCTTGGAACTTCAAGTTACCTCCTGCTCCACTCAATACAAACACACTACGAGACTTGGGTCCCTTCTCTCTTTACTTGTCAGCTTCTACATGTCATCATGGGCCCTCACTTTCCCCACAACTCTTTTATCTATTGTTACACATCCTCCTAGGCTTATGTCACCCTATCCTATCCCAAAATTGCACATAAAGTGGATCCTCTCGTAGACAAATTCAATAAAGTGAATTTCCCCCCTTAACTATTGTGCACAAGTCCCTGTTAAGGTGGTCCCTAGTGCTTTTTAAAAGAGCTATTATTCCATCCTTTGAGGAGGATTCAACATTCACTTATGGAAAATTTCTAGTCCCATCATACAATGAAAGCACTTTGCATCATCCTGACCTCTTACATGTTGGATAGCTTCCACACCAATTTGGTTCCTCGTCACCCCAACTCCTCCCTTGTGAGCACCTTCTTCAATCACCTAGGGAAGCATCTCCTGTGACGCATCACATTTCCATTGTCTCTTGATGGATTCTTATGACAGAACTCAATTTCCATCTCCTAACCTCTATCAATAGACAAATGTCCATAAAACTTTAAAAAAATAATTTGTGTCTCTATTCCATTCTTCCTGTGTACTTCGACCTTGTCTTCATTAAGAATTTTAACACAGTATTACAAGAAGGCTATTATATAAATGTGATAACCTTTGTCTCTAATTATGGGGACTAAAAAAAATATTCCAAAATTATCCTAGCCCCCTACAACATATGTATATGTATTCAATTAATTAATACAAATATAAATTTGTAGAAGGACTAGTTTACAAATCTTGAAGAGACACTCTTGCACTCCCACATTGGTTTTTTTTTATTAATTCAAGAAAAGGATAAACATTGCATCACAAGGTGATCCATATCCATGAGAATAAGATCATATGGACCATTCTTGGCATAATAGAACAAATTACAACAATTAGCTAAATTTAATAGATTACATGGTAATCATAACCAACTCCTATCCTTGCAATCCCACTAGTTAAGGAACCAACTCCTTTGGTAAAATATTTTTACTTCTAGTTCAATTATATTTTATGGATGCTCCTACATCATGGGGTAGCTTAGTGTTGCAGAATCACTAACTAAATAGGAATCTACCATATCAAATATGGAAGCTAAATAGGAACATGACATAGTAAAACTTTGCATACATGTATCTTCCTATATATATGGAATTTGTTTCAACTATGTTACCTATGCCAACTAGTATGCATGGTTGATTTATAACAAAGATACCTCTATAGGAGTAGATACCTAGTATGATTCTACATAATTACTTGAGATAAGAAAGGATTTGAGGTGGGGAATATGTTGTGAGGTATTTTAGGCCAATGTAATTTCATTGCACATTAGACATGATATGTGAAGTAAATATATCAATGTAAATGTAATCAAATATAAATTACACCAAATGAATGATTACTCATAAGAAGTGCAACCACTTTTTTATTTTATAAATACATTTGAAGAAGAATATAAATGGAATTGGCTAACCTTCCCAATATATGTCTTCTTGTATTGAATCATGTGTGTGTTCTTTATGTTCTTGGTATGATGTAATCTCTTCTTGAATTTGTCATGAATGCCTAGGTTTCAATACGCATCAATAATAAAATACATTCTTAAATCTCCTCTGGCCATAGCTATAGTTGGTGTAGTATTAACCCAAACTTATGAACAAAATATCAAAGATATGGTCAAGGAAATTGAGGATTATAGGAGTAGAGTAAGGAGCCTAGATAAAGAATTAAAAGTTTACAAATGTAATAAAACAAGTATTTTTTACTTTAGAATATGCATTAGTGAGGTTGGAGAAGAATTCCATGTCACAAAAGAAAAAATTACACTAAATTATAAGAATTTTAAAGCGTAGTTACATTAACGATAAGACTCTTGGACAAGGACAAAACCCAAAATTTAGAACTATAAGGGGTAGAGATGATAGTGGATGAATCAGAGAAAATTAGCTAAATTGTACAATGCTCAGAAATAACCAAAAGATAAATGAGAAATTAGAAAAATATCTACTAACTTCAATCAACAACTACACAAGGGTTCATACAATTAACATAAGGTTAGCAAACATATGCATATTTCTAAAGATTAGACATTTCGATCAACCAAAATTGGTAGGTGACATTGAAATAGAGTTTGACAAAGATATACATGCAATAGAACTCTCAGTAGGGATGCCTCAGAGAGTTACCAACATAGAAATGAAAGAGCGCTTAGTTATAACCCCAATGAACACCAAAATTTGGTAATCTCATTTTTCTTACATTTGAAGGGAAAAAAAATAAACCTAGTTCTTAATAGTTTATGAAATCAAGTTAGAAAGTATGTTGTTCATGCGAGTAATAGGAATATGTGATTACCATGAAATATGGATGGGGTAATTGAAGGCAAAAGTTTTGGAGTATATAAAAATTTTCATTAAAATTGTGATGTAAAATATGTAGAGAAGTTTGACACTCCATTGTCTCTTGGGTATCTGTCATTTTGGGAGTGTCTTGCAGTTTTTTATTAAACTCATCCCACTCCTACTCCAAACTATTGTCTTTGACCTCTGAACTGATTTCTTTAGGTGGGGTGCTCATAACCTATTTCTTAGCTAACTTCGTGCTTGACTCTGTTGTATTATCTATCTCCTGGGCCTTCCCTGTATCTGGTTTTTTCTCAGTATTCTCCTAAGACTCTATGCGGGAACTAGGTTCTTCACTGTTAATAGTCACACTTGGTGTAGGTTTATCTTCGATCTTCAACAAGTGCATTGGGATTACTTCCAGCCTTTCATTTTTGAATTCCTGAGATATTTCAAAATTTTCAGGACTAAGGTTCACTTTAGCCCATTCAAACGCTTGTTTGAAGGACTCAGCCGACTGTAACAGGTCTTCAAAATCATTATCCTCATGGTTTTATGGCTTGAGCTTTACCATAGTAGTGATGTTATGTGCTACCTTGGCTTGAGCTTTACAAAATGACATATTTTATAGAAATGGGGTATATAATGGGATTCCCATATTTTCTTATGACTAAGATGGATAGGGTAGGAGTCCTATAAGGTCCATTTCCAACCCATGGTCAGAAATGTAGTGTAGAAACAAATGGCATCCATAATGTAGGCACTAAAATAGAATGGGTGAAGGTTCTCTAGAGAGGAGGCTCTCTTCTGTCAATATTTGGTAATGATGGTGGCTAGGTTATCAGATAGGATGGTGGCCCAATTCATAATGTGGGAATTGAAGCAGACATCAATTAGAGGAATCCATTCTATGGAAAAATTAGAATTATTGGGAAACCCATATAGTCTACATAACCTAGTAGCTGCGTAGTTTTAGGGATTTTCCAAAGAGGCTATAGCATACTACTCGATTTGTCAAATTTGAGTTTGTTGTACAATACTCCCCAACCCTGAATCAGCTTGAAGGTGTCTGGGTTCTTCTTTGCGAAGCTGACCATGTATGTCTTGTCATATATATCATGAGGATCAGGTATATGGTACATTTTATTCATGTCCTCTGCTCTGAATGATCCCATGAGTTCCATCCTTGAATTCCTGAATTGCCTACATTTAATGGTGAGGTTTACGACAACCCACCTAATCATATCCATGTATGGGATGATTTTATCCCTCGCTCCTATCCTATACAGGAAAGAACATGCAACATCCTTGAGTTGAAGCCCTGAATGTCTTGTTGAGTCAGTTGTTACTCTTGTAATAGTAATCTTGGGATGCTCATCCTCAAGCATATTGTATATGACCTACAAAGTTGTTACTCCTCCATCATAGGAGTAGATTATATCAGAGAATATGGGAGCCATCTCTGTAACCTCAAATTCAACAATGCTATGCTTTTTCTATTTCTGCATCACCTTCCTCAATGAAATGTCTTTTGTAGCTTGCGTGAAATGGACAAGATATATTAGCACAGAGAATATCAGGCAATTAAGATTGAAATCTTTTCTGAAATGACTTTGGATTGTGAGAAAGGTTCAATGAGATACTCAACGTTAAATACCCATAACTTGGAAAATGATTAGCTCTACTCAGGCCATTAAATGTTTATTAACCTATCAATTTGTTTGTTTTTGTATTTAAAATGCAATTATTTCACACGCTTACCGCTCTTATTCGCACATCGCAATATTTAAACGGATAAAATATAGCATTGTGCTTTCTATATGGTGAAATGCAATTGCGATTGTCGCAATATCGCATTTCGCAAATCGTTAATGGGCATTGTAGTGGCATAGCTTAATTACACGAAATTTGCAAAGTGTGATTTGTGAAATGACAAGGTGCTTATAATCGGGATATTGCAACGGGAGGTTTGATCGTGCATCGCAAATTTTTAAAGGTGTTTTATGATAGTCACATGGAAAGCACGATTTATGATTTGCGATGAGGATATCATGCTTAGGTTGTTTTATAAGATTTTCAAGGAAATTTCTTAGAGTTAGGATTTATCATCCTAAGACTAAAAATTTAAAAAGGGTCCCCATTTATATCTCTAACCTTAGCTATTGTTGTTTATAAATAGGGGGTTGTTTCATAGTATAACAAATCTGTAGATCAATTGTGAAATGAAATAGAGCCAAGGGCTATAGTGCCCGTAGAGCCAATCACTAGCATCAAGGCATGGTATAATATCATATCACAATAGTAAAGGACTAATTTCTAGGAGTCACAAAGGTCGTGTAGGGGTAACCAAAGCCAAGAGGCCTCACAGTCGATGTGGGCAAGTTCCTAATGCAGTAGAAGGGCCACATACCAATATCCAATTGAGGAGAGCAAATCATATTTCCTACTCTGCAAGCTTGGTGAATTTGTAGCGCTGTGGGTGATGACTATGCAGACGCGATTGGAAAAGGGTTGCAAATTAACAGTCAACCAAAGAGAGTGGTGCAAATGGCTTACACTATAAGTTAAGGGAAGTTTTAATGCTAATAGGGTCCCAACAACTTAAAGAAGTTGATTTCGGGGTAGTGGTTTCATAGTGAGGGTCTTTATTAATTTTTTTATATTTAGACCCACTATTTTAATAATAAAATTACCCCTCATCAATATTATACATAAATGGTTGCTCCAAAGCTGTCGATTTTATAAAAATAAAAAAATTGAAAAATGAATAGGGTTTGTAAATATTTATTAGGAGTTCGGAGTTTAGGCACTTATTTGTATTGGGAGATTAAGGAGAATTAAAATGAGTGAGATCTATTGAGTGGTTTTTTGTTTTTGTTGCCAAATATATAAAAAAAAGGGGGTGAATTTGGTCTAATGGATATAAGGATTTATTGTAAAAAGGTGATTTAAAAAAAAAAGGGAGAGACAAAAGAAGAAGAAAATGGGCTTTACTTTCTTAACTAGATGTTTGAAGAATTCATATTCCTATGTTTTGGTATGTGAGAAGATGGGTCATCTTGAAGAGACTTTGGGAAACACCCATAAAATTCTTGATGAATTAGTAAGAATATATGGTCCTTTATGCAACAATATCTCCTTAGACCAAAATGATGTTCAAAGCAGCATATCATTGTTGAAAAGAGTCCATGTCATTATGCATTCGAAGAAAACATGGGAAGTGAAGGAAGGATAGGGAAGAGAGGCTAAGCTCTTCACACATGTATTTGAATTGTAAAAAATAAAGTAAGACATAGACCTTGATAAATTGGTGGAATTAGACACATGTATCTCTACGGTGGGGTAGGCAGAATGGAAGAAACTCAGTTGGGCTCTCAAGCCATCCATGCTTGCATTAATACAACCCAAACTCTGGGAACATCCTTGTGAAGAGGTCAAGATCATAGTTGTCTCTTGTCTCAACACGATCATAGCTTTAACATCGCCACTACTGCCTTACAATAATGATATCATGAGAAAGATATTGCAACTGATAGTAGAATCCCTTCAGGGGTTCAACAACATCATTCTTCCTACTGTTCAAAAGCGCCCAAAATCTTAGAACTCATCGCATAGTTTAGCTTTGGCACATTATTGTTGAATCTAGAATGTGACGACTTGATATTTCAGGTGTTCTAGAACTTTTACACCAACATTACATCAGCTCATCCAAACCATATCAAAATAGGAATTCAAAATATTATCTCAATAATTTTAGGAGTTGCCGACATCTGCGAGATACTAAGATCCAATCTATTGATCCTCTGGAGAAAGGAAATAGTTGTATCACGAGTCGCTTATGATCTAGTCGAAAAGTTGGTCATGCAAAACATAAAATTGCTCAAAATAGTGCTAACTGGGAAGGAGCTAAAGAGGATTGATGGAGGAAGCAAGATCAAAGAAAATAAAACTTGTAGAAAGAATGAACTAAGAAGGAGAGGACTATGCTTTATCTGTAAGGGACTTTCTTCACTTAACCACTCATGTCTAGGTGAAAGGAAGGAAACAATAATGACAGAAAAAAAAAAAGAATATTAGTTCAGGTCATGAGTATTCATTTGAAGGATATCAGTAGTCAAGTATAGATGGTGAGTAGCAACACAACGATATTCAGACAGACTTGTAGGACAAGCCAATGATAATTAGTTAGCTTGACAAAGTACATGGGGAAAGGAAGGAGGTAAATCTTCCTAATGATGTGGTAGAATCTTTTTAACCGAGTCCATAGATCTCCAGGAGTACATCCATTAAGAGTATGATAAATAAAGTGTATATAAGAGTCCACCAGTGTATCCATGTTTGACAACTAGAGAGGATTGACAACAAATAATTCCCACAGGTAGAGAAGGCCAAGAGGAATACATTCAAGGATACTTAAGTGAGGAGCCAATAATGGTAAACTAACATGATGAGCATGATCATAAGGGGCAGCATGACAAATATAGTATGCAGGATAAGCCATTTATAGAGAGTCGGTAAAAGGTTCAAGTTGGAGCTATGATAGTTGAGCATCTGATGCAGACAAATACAAAGGAATTCATTAGGGCACCGAAATTGCAAATAGAATACTTTCAGGAAAATATCATGCATTTCAAGACAGATCTTATCATGCTAAAGAATAAATTCTAGCTAGCCTAAGACATTGTCATACAAGAGAATAGGAAAATTGAGGAGCTCATAGGGGTATGTGCCAAATCAATGACCAAGTTGTCTAGTGTTGAGGAATGACTCAAGTCCCTCACAAGGGTGAAACAGAAGACCAGTTAGGAGTTCCATAGAATCCCTCTAAAGGAGTACATAGATAAGGCTTGAAAAATTACCAACCTACCTTTATACATTCGGGAGAGCATGGATTAATTCTCCAAATGGATCATGTTGGGTGACTAAGTGGACCATCATGAGTTGAGCATCAGGCAACATCATCATAGTAGACTTATTCCATATGCAGGAATTTGTGCATTAGATCCTTCCCATGGGATGGACTAGCATGAGATTATGAGTTGGAAATCTATTAATGGGATGATTCGTAAGAGGATACCCTTAGTCAAGGGCATATTGCAGCTTGGGCCCTTAGGCATGGGTGGTGATGGAGGGATGATATAGCATCATAACCCATAGGTCCCAACAATTAGGTGGCACTGGGATCCAGGTGAACATATTGAGGGTAGGATGGGCTAGAGGATTGTTTGGGATCCAGGTATTGAAGGATCCATTCATGATCATTAAGCATAGAGGCATGGAATAACACACTAGTTTATATGGGATCCTGGTATCAGTATACATATACTTTTGTTGTGTATAGGAGTGGATTGCTGAGGGCAAGCAATCATTGGGTGGGAGGATTTGTAATATTCCCTTTTTTTATATGGTCAAAATGGACGGAATTTAGATTTGGTATTTTCCCATGGTATTTGCCTTTGCTTTTCGTGGGTAAATAATAAAATATATTTCTAGAGAGTCCATCAAGCCTATTAAAGGGGATAGAATCTAGGCCTTTGGATCATTGTGAGTTGTCTATCCATTTTGTCTTTATTGAGAACTTGGCAAGGAAAGTTCTAATTTGATCCTAGGGATGAAAACCCCATGGGTGTGATTTTTCTGGTGGATCCATCCAGGGTCCACAAGTAGGCTTTAGAGTTCAATTGGTCGAGTTTGTTGATGAGCATCCTTGCATGCCACTGGCAAGGTTTCCTATGTTAATCATTCTAACGTGTATTATTTGCAGTTATTAATTAAATGAAGTGGTTGTGTTTTTAGATCCCTTTGTGTTCTTGTTCTTGCTGAAAGTTTATTTTAATCAAAACACTAAACTGTGCTAGATTTGTTATAGTTTTTAATGTCTGGGATCTTACACAACCTATGCTATCCATGACCTCATCAAAGCCAAAGCCCCATTTGCACGTGTTATGAGCAAAAAATCTCCTCCTATGCCACTGTAGATCATGTGGTTTGTTGTTTGTATGTGGTGCTCCAACAAGCCTTCTTTAACATATGTTGTGTAGAAGAAAGAGTCTTTTGCTCAATTTCCTTCCTTTTTGGTGCACAAGCCTTTTCCATTTCAATCTTCATAGGGCTTAACGTAAAATAAAAAGTTGTAGTCTAGCAAATTTGTTTTTTCCCCTAAAAACGATGGAAATTCTGACAAGATTTTGATAAAATCCGGCAAAGCTTTTTGTATATCCAAGTTATAATTGTCAAAATTAAAGATTTTGGGTTCCCCAGAGGTTTTTGATGGTGCTAAATTCATTTCCACCATCAAAAACATGGTTCAAACACTGTTATTTCAAGATTCCTTGAAAAAATTATGGCAGGATTTCGGCCAATTTTAACCTTCCGAGCAATGCCTCCGCCTCGGTAGATGAAGAAAAAAGAAAAAAAGAGAGGAAAATCTCTTAATTCTAGCATATTTATTTTTCATTTTCATGTGTGTTTACTTTAGCTAGCATACCTTCATAATTGGATTTTAGAATATCGAACTGCATTAATAAAATGAGACGACTAAAGTAGAAAGTCTTCATCTACCCAAGTGCAATGGAATTATTCTTTATTATTGAATTCAACATTGACAAAGATAGGGATTTAATTCTTAACTTATGTCCATGGTTTTGGCACAACTCAATTTTTTGCATAGATCCTGGTCTTCTTATTCCATCTTTTGAATGATTTCCCGAAAGTTCAACAATTTTGGGTGAGGCTCATAAATTTGTCACTACATTATTCGGGGTTACCATCTCTATAGGCCACTAGGTCAGAACTAGAGAATATCCATTTTTTCTCTCTTGAAACCCAAACGTATATTATTTTGGTTAGTAACAAATTTGATCGAGAAATTAGAGTAGAAGAGGGTCTTCTTGTTATGTATGACTCGTTTTGAGAAATATCACACTTTAAATTAAAACTCCAAAAAGATTAAAAAGAATTAGAAGCACCAACAAAAAAAACTTGGTGGATTAGTTCTACAAAAAATTCATAGATAGTGAATTCATGTGATCATCACTATTAACAAATCATTCTATTTAATTGAATCTATTTCCTCCAAAGAAAAATCAACAAAAACACTTCACCCATAGGAAAAAAACCAAACCCACTTGATTTGGGACACAAAGCACCAACTAATTCAAGTCCACATCTAAATGGCTTAACTAGGGTGAAAAACCTAGTTTCTACACTAAGAACCACTAACTCAACTTAACATAAATATAGTAGAACAAACAAAAACTCCAATCACTACAAAATGCAACGTAGAAAAAAATAATCTAGCATCTCATTCAATGAGACCTAAAACCCTCTTTAATCAAGTATTACTCATTTGTACAAATATACTCATGGAAAAACACTTGATTGTAGAGTATCTAACAAAAATAAGTCAATAACAATTGACACTATCAAGTTGCACCTATAAAATTGAAAATATTTGTATTCTCCATTAATCTCTTTAATCACACTCACTTGAATATATTGACGCCAAAAAGCTTTATATATAATTCTTCTGGAATGTCGAACAAAAATAAACCAATAACATTTAAATTGTGACTATTAAGCCTCACCTTTAAAACTAAAAATATGTTTATCTCTATTACTCTAATTGGCTAACACCAATATCAACATTTTTCAACGTAATATAAACTATCTACTAGTGTATATACCTATCGAAACCATCCAAACTCTTAAATTGGAATCTACCTTCCGCAATGTGGTGCAATTACCAATATCTGAACATTATTAGTAACATATATTTAGCCTTTTCACATCACAGTCATATTTACTCTATGATTACTCACTCCGTTAATACCTGAGCTTACACCATGCTCATCATCAAATTAGTCGGAGACACATCATTTAATTTTATCCATATTTAGATTAGAAATATTGAAAATCTGATATACAAGCGCTTAAGTCGTGCTTATCTTCTCCTATGTCGAAGACACATTACAGAAGCTTTACCCTTATTTTAATTACAAATTTTGGAAATTTGACATAGAAGAGTAATTTTGAAATCCACACTCAAAATACGTTTAAATTGGTTATATATGCATAACAACATCGGTGGGACTACTCGCAAATCGATTCCAAACACCAAAACTCCAGAGGCCAGAGTTGGTGATGGGACTTGCGTTCATATTGCTTGTATCTTCCTACACTACGGGTGTATGGGTGAGGTGCATCTAGAGATTTGAACACAGGTGAGACTACTTGCAAATTGATTCCAAACATTTGAACAAGAGTGACACTACTTGCAAATCGATTCCAAACACCAAAACTGTGTCCAGAGATTGGAATCATTTGAACATGGGGGAGACTACTTGCAAATCGATTCCAAACACCAAAATGCATCCAGAGATTTGAACACTACTTGCAAATCGATTCGAGACTACCTGCAAATTGGTTCCAAACACCAAAACTGCGTCCAACATCATTTGAACACGGATGGGACTACTTGCAAATCGATTCCAAACACCAAAACTGCATCTAGAGATTTGAACACTACTTACAAATCAATTCCAAACACCAAAACTGTGTCCAAAGATTTGAACACGGGTGGGACTACTTGGGACTACTTGCAAATCGATTCCAAACACCAATACTTGGGACTACTTACAAATCAATTCCAAATACCAAGACTGCTCCAGAGATTTGAACACTACTTGAGATTTGAACACTACTTGCAAATAGATTCCAGACTACTTGTAAATCGATTCCAAACATTCCAGACTACCTGCAAATTGATTCCAAACTACTTGCAAATTGATTCCAAACATTCCAAACTACTTGCAAATCGATTCCAAACACCAAAAATGCATCCATAGATTTGAAACATGGGTGGGATTACTTGCAAATCGATTCCAAACATTCCAAACTACTTGCAAATCAATTCCAAACACCAAAATGCATCCAGAGACTTGAAACACGAGTGAGACTACTTGCAAATCGATTCTAAACACCAAAATTGTGTCTATAGATTTGAACACGGGTGGGACTACTTGCAAATCGATTCCAAACACCAAAACTCCAGAGGGTGGAGTTGGTGATGGGACTTGCATTCATATTTGCTTGTATCTTCCTACACTACAAGCGTATGGGTGACGCCTCAAGAGATTTTAACATGGGTGGGACTACTTGCAAATCGATTCCAAACACCAAAACTTGAGAGGCTAGAGTTGGTGATGAGACTTGCATTCATATCGCTTGTATCTTCCTACAATACTGCCATACGGGCGTATGGGTGACGCGTTTAGATTTGAACACTGGTGGGACTACTTGCAAATCGATTCCAAACACCAAAACTCCAGAGGGTGAAGTTGTTGATAAGACTTGCATTCATATTATTTTTATCTCCCTACACTACGACCGCATGGGTAATGTCTCCAAAAATTTAAACACTATTAAGAATATATTCCCTCTTATTTTCATGTATAATTTTATTCCCCATTTCAAAATCTTGGAATGTACCATTTCATTTACTCTAAAATTAGATCTAAAGTGCAATATTAAACATTCAAAAATGGGGTTTCAACATTTCGTTATTCTCCAAAACTACCTAAAATGTCAGTGTTTTATAAATTGTAGCCAGGATGGAGGGTATTAGGGTGTCAATGTGTTTGTTTGCGTTTGAATTAGGTCCCTATCGACAAGAAATTTTTAAGTACAACCATGAATTCACTGAACCTATTACGAGGGATAGCACATAAAACTATCTATACTTTATTCAAGATAGTGCATGATTATTATCAACTGAACCATCCATGCCATATTTAAAATAGTGCATGATGCACCCAAAAAAACAATTGTAATTGTAATTTTAACCCTCTCTGACAGCTTATCTGTCGAGAGAATATCATATCAAACTGGTGATTGTTTGACCATAATGGTGGGGAGATGCATCAACATTCGACCACTTGAAACAATATTGAGATAGTAATAAACGAAATCTACCAATATGAAGCTCTGAAAAGTTTCAGAGACCATGAAGAGGAAAAGCCCAAAATCAAATTCAATTGTGATGGAGCCGTCCATAATGTTCTCCAGGGTCAACATGAGCCAAAATGCAAATTTGAATAACCTTTCCATGCCTAGAGCAAACACATAGAAGGCAGTAAAAGCTTCCATGATCCTTTTGCTTTGCATTACGCGCAGTTGAGGAAGAACCAGCACAGCTTCCAGATAGGGAACAAACACTGTGATGACCCTATTCAGAGAACTAAATTCCAAACCAGAATGAGTCAAGGGATGCGTTACCAGGGCAATGACTGCACAGGGAAGGAGCAAGTAATATATGGGTAAGTTTTCGACGTCATCCATGTATGTAGACTTGAGCTTGAAATGGATGATATAGATAACCCATATGCTTGTTATGAGCCCCAATAAATCCATCATTATTCTTATGATTGTATACAGGTTTATTGCCATGCTAGGGTTTCCAGGTCAGGTATTCAGGTAGATCCTCACTGCGAAACAAATCGCAATGAGTTTCTGAGACTTGAGTGACAAGACTGAGCATGTTTTCTTCTTCATTAGCTTGTAAATCAACATAGAAATTTCACATACACGAGTGAATTTGTAGTGATATAGAGGGCCACGACCTAATAATCCCCAAAGGTTAGAGAAATCAGTGCCAGCAGGAGACATATTATACCCAGGGCTTGGCATGCATGTTTCTTCACAGATTGGCTCTTAAACCATAATTTCAGAGCAACGAGAAGATTTTATGTTCCCTTTTAGAACCCACTTCTGCCTTCTTCACCTCCTGAATGTCAATTTTCCTGTGTAAATCAAATCTGAAGCCTAATGAATGAGTTCCAGTTTTCTATGTGCTCTTGAATGTGAATCATGAAAAGAATGTTTGTTATGCTTTCCTATAATGCAAGCATCACATTGATTAAGTTTCCAAGGAATTGTAGGCAAACCAGTAACACCATTTTTCTTCAACAAGCGGAGGTTGTCATAGTTCAAGTGTCCAAATCTAACATGCCATAATAAACTGGATGGAAATGTACCTTCATAATGAGAATTGTATGAGAGATTTTGTGCATGAACAGAGGTACCCTGCAGCTTGAGAAGCCTTTCTTCTTCTATCCCCATCATGACAAGTGAGTGATCTAATGCTTTTCTCACCTCAAGCTTGCCATCAAACATATGAATGGAGTGTCCTTGCTGGTGGATGTGGACCAAGAACAGGAAGTTTCTCCTCAGTGGTGGGAGATATAGAACATGATGCAGAAGAAAGTATGGAAGACAGGGAAATTTAAGCCTAATTGTGCCAAGCCCTGATGGCTTGAGTTTTGATTTGTCTATAAAGTATACTACTCCATAAACATTGTCAGTAAATTGTTCAAAAAAATCTTTTTTGAAAGTCATGTGGTAAGTTTCTCTTGAATGAAGCAACCAATCGTCTTTCCAAGAAGTAAGTGAAGCATTAAATAAGCCTTCATTTACTCCAATATTACATTGTGCCACAACATAGTGAGCAGATTCAGGTGCTTTAACTTTCTCTTTGTCATTAGTTTTACCTTTGGGTTGGTTTCTTTCCTACTCAATTCTGTCGCAAGGCAACTTGCATGTGGATGCATCATGTGATCCATCTCTTTTGCAACGTATGCAGTGCAAATCTGACTTTTCTCCTTGAGAGTATCTGCCCCCCCTGCCTCTCAAATTTCTTCCTCTTCCTCTTAAACCACCTCTTCCTCTGGAAAAATCTTGAGCAAGATTCTTTTCTCTATGAGCAAGGCACACAGCCTCTTCAGAAGACTCAGGAGCTCTCTTCTTCCCAAAAGCTTTCTCTCTTTTAGCAAATTTTTCAACAAGGGAGTCAAAGGTAATATCTTTGAGGTTTCCATTTATTTGCAATGACTCAAGATAATTTGAGTAAGTGGGATAAAGTGTCTTGAGAAAAGCTATCAGAGGAATATCCAGTTCAACATTAGTGACTTTGATATCATGCATTATAGATTTTACTTCTGATGCAAGAGCAAGAGGATCACTATTTTGTAATTCAAGGGTGAAGAGTTTAATCATGAGTTGAACAACTTCAAGTGCAGAGTGTGAGTCATAGAGTTCCTTCAGTTTTTGTAAGGCTTCCAAAGCATTTGAAAATGGTGAAATATGGCGACTCACCTCTTCATTTACTGATGCTGTAATCAATGCATAAGCCTTGCTGTTCTTATTTTCCCAAATGAAGAATTCCTTCACTGAAGTAGGTTGTTCTGGCTCTTTGTCTCCGTTTCCAACACACACTCCTTTCCACAGCTCATTAAAAATGAGTGTGTTTGATTTTTCATGACCATTTTGGATAGTTCTCTTTGCCTGTGAGAACCACTCCAACTATAGAGATCAATGAATGCATTTAAATGTGTACTGTGTAAAAAAAAAAAAAAAAATTCTCCTCTACTAGCAAAAAATTGCACTTGCTGTGTAGACAAAAATGTAAAAAATATTATTCTGATATGTGAATATCATAGGGCTTTTTCGAAGTTGTTGTAAGATATAAACTAGCTTACAGGGTCACCTATGGCAAAACTGGTAAGAATTTATGTTCCTCGAACTAACTCGGAATATGAACAGAATCAATTAAAGTCGTAAGCAATACACGTTAGATAGATATGAGGTTTGGGAGCATTCAGAGATATATGATATGGAGGAGCTGTGAGGCGGTATGATACCTGTGTGGAACAATGTTATATGTGAAAAAAACTATGTAGGAGTCAGTGTAGGAGCCAAACAAATAGCGTAGGACCCAGTGCATATATATAACATGTGTTTATGTATATGGAACAACATAGGACCAGAGCGATATATGTAGGGGAGAGGGCCGAGATTACATAGTTGGGAGATTTGGTATTACAAAAGTAACAGGTATACGTAGTCCATTAAACATGCAGTAGTATTGTAGTGGAGTATTGACAGGAGATATGAGGTTTGAACCCTGTTGTCGATGCCACAGCAGATTCGACAGCAACATGGAACAACATATACCAGGAATTATTTCAACAATTTTCAAAAAGCCATTGACATCAATGCAGATGGTTCATAGCATATGAAACATACAGTAAGTTTCACCGCTCAAGAGTTTTTACCAAAGCGCAGTTCAACGCTTCAACTCCTTTTGCTCCTTTCACTCTCAATGAATATTATGAGCCCATGATTCAAAACGCTTCACTTCCTTCACAAATTATTACGCTTGGCAGTGTTCAATCCAGCATGGAGGCAGAGGGACAAAGGAAAATGGCAAGAAATGCAGGACAAATTTATGAAAAATGGCAAAAGGGAGTTACAATGGCAGAAAGGGATGCAAAAAATGGAGCTGACTCTGATACCATATCAGGACAGGAGGTAACTCCTCAAATCAAATCATATTATTCATTCAGGTTGTTCATTATTATATACAAGAGGGAGTGATTGTTCAGTTCTATCTCATGACGACTTTCCATCTTCTCTATTATTTATTTACATTAATTACAGTTGTCCACTCCCTATGATTAGGTGTCAACAAAAGCTTAATATTTTTTAAAAGATAATAAATAAATTACACTAAAAAATACAAAAAGATTAAAAAAAAAACTAATAATAAACCCAAATATATAAAGAACACTTCGCTTTGTAAGAATAAAATATAATCCTATATCACATCATAATTTATTCATTTACTAATTCTTCTTTTATATTGTGACTTAATCATAATAATATATAATAATTATAAATATAAATATTTACAATAATCACATATAATGATATATAATATTATTATACTAATATTATATATTAATATTTTGTTTTAATTAATATTTATTATATAAAAATAAGATATAATAATATATAACATTATTATATATAATAATACTATATTTTGTTAAAAATATAATTATATCTGTTAGGTTGTTTTAATTGATTATTTGATTTTTTTTTTATTATTTATTATATAGTATAATAAAAAAAAAATAATTGTAAATGGTCTAAATATTTTTTTTTTAAACTTTTTTTCTTTTAAATACTTTTTCTGAGTATGATGTATGTCGTCTATTTAAACTTAAAACATATTACTTGGTTTGAAATATCAACCAAATAGCCTCTTTAAAATTAAACCATAGTTTGAAACATCGCCAAATAAATAATTAATATGACTAATCAATAAGTAAAAACAAGATGGATCACATAAAGTTAAAGGCCTAGGTTAATTTATCTATTGTATGTTTCTAAAGTTTTTCTACAAATTTACTAATTTAATTTATCTAAAATTTAATAAAAAATCACAAATTTAAATTGTTAACTCTCTACAATCTCAATATCTTAAAATTTTTGAAAATAATAAATTTATATAAACCAAAACCATTTAAAAAAAAAAATACCAAAACAAAATGTTGCACGAGAAGTTTAATAAGTTTTGTTAATGCAATTCATTATGTGTTGGTGTGAGCAGTTAAAGGTAAAGTAATTAGTAGAACGTATATCGTCCTTTACTAAAAATCTTTGGATAAAAATAAATTACTTTTAATATGTATTTTAATAATTATAAATGATAATTTTAGATAAATAATATATTTATTTATTATTATTTTTAATAAAGAAATATATATGATTAAATCGAAGTTTAAAATTAATAATAAATATTAACCATTTATTTAAAAAAATTAATATATATGTAATTATTAGTTAAATATTTATTTTTATATTTCATGGTTAATTGTTCAATTGATATCTTATAATTTTTATAATGTTTTTATGAAGTGTTTTATGTTTGTATGTGGATTTAGATTAATTAAGATCAATATAGATTTATTTTCATTTAAATTTTTGGATCTATCAAGTTTATGGAGGGATTAAATTTCTGGTGGTGTACATATTTTTTTTAGAGTTCAAAATTTAAAAAAGTATGCACATCAATAAATTTGATCTTTCTAGGCATTTGATAAATTTGTAGTTAGAATGAATATGTGTTGGTTATATATATATATGCTTGTCTAGGTCAAAATGTTTACATAACATATCATAAAATTAAAACATCTTACATAACACCATATTACAACATGTCTTTCATATTGGATTTGAGGACAACACAATTACTGAAAAAATAAGTATTATGTTTTTTATTCAATTTTTATACATGCATATATACTTTAGAAGATATATATTTAAAATAATAAAAACACAATAATAGTTAAAGTTAATACATAACTTAAAGTAATATATAGAATATAAAATGGTTGATAAGTAGAAGTTTTATGAATACATTTTTTTTATAATCATTATTTATGATACATTCTTCTAATCATATATATAAACCATGATAATTAGTTATGTTTCAAAAATTAATATTTGTCTTAATTTTAAATTTAATAAATAATTTAAAAAATAATATATAGAATATAAAAAGTTGATAAGTAGAAGTTTTATCAATACATTCTTTTTATAATCGTTATATATGATACTATTTTCGATAATTCAATATATATATATATATATATATATATATATATATATATATATATATATATATATATATATATATATAATACATTAATACCAAGCTATGGAGGCATACATACTCTATCCCTCTCTAGTTTTGAACATGTTTCCTCTTAGGAGGAAACATTGTCTCTTAACCACAGTCCCACTCAATTTGTATATAGAGTGTATTCATTTTTTTTGTAAGTCAAATGCTTCCTTCGAGAGCGTGTGCATTTTTTGTAAGTCAATTGTTTCCTTCAAGAGCGTGTGCATTTTTCTTGTAAGTCAAATGTCTCCTTCGAGAGCATGTGCATAACAACCTGGTGAGATTTGAAAACATGCCACCTTGCTAGGGAAACCCTTTCTAAATGGGTTGCACTAAAATGACTTGACTTATAATTCAATAAATTATTTATGATTTTTTTAACAGTAACAGCCAAATGTGTTATGAAATAAATGTTTTAATAATGTGTAGTATTGTTTTACTTATCGGTTTAGATGTCATTGCAATGTAATAATGAAACTACTCCTTTTATGAATAATCTCATAACATTCATAACATTTGGATATTAAGACACATTTGGATATTAAGACATGTTTAGTATTTAAAAAACAAAAATATTATATTTATTAATTGCAAGTATATTTTGATATTTGTTTTTATAATTTTAAATTTTATATTGATATTATATATTTTTTTAATTTATCATTTCATTAATAAAAAGAGGTATTACAAAGGAGTGTTTCTGCCTTATTGGTTCACCCATGGGAAAACCATATTAGTAGTACACAAAAATAATCTTGAGGTTATATAAGCCTCACTTAACTAGATTGTTAGTGAAAACAGGTTATCAAAATATATTTGTTATGTTGACCAATGATTGACATACTATAACACCCCCTCCGAAGTCTACCCAAAGTAACCATGCTAACTAGGGTAAACATGAGATGAGAGGCTACTATGATCAGATTCAACCTCCTATGTCACCTTAAGGAAGTAGAATCGACAGAACAACATATACAATCATACAACATCATCAACAAATCCCTGGGGAGATAAGTCAGCCACTCAGACAACTTGTCCTTGGGTCCCACTGCTCTTTTGCAGCTCTTAGGCCATAGTCGCTCTCATGTTATGGGCAAGGGAGCGACCACCAACCCAAAGTCGCTCTCACAGGCCTGCCTACCAGCGACTGCGATCTAGAATTGCTAGTTCTATGCCAGCAACCTCGAGATTTAAGCCGCTTTTCTAGCCCATAATCCTGGCCTCTGCTTAGAACTTGTTGTAACTTCCAGAGTTCATTAAAAATTGGATAACAATGTTGATCAAACAAAATTCACCCTTAAGACTAGGCCTGAGCATAACCAACCAAGATTGACATTATGTTAAACACTTGACATCAATGCAACATATAGGTCTAGGATACAAGACAGAGCATAAATGACTGAAACAACTTATGAAACATCACGAGGAGGATCACCTCCTTCTCCATTGAACCACTAAATCATAAATTAGGTCTTGCATCCATCCATTTAATAGTTAGAAGTAAATATATGAATTATCCATGACATAAACCAGTCACATAATCATGCTTATAACTAAAATTAAACCATGTAAATAGTAGAGATAAGACAATCACTAAATCCACATATAAATCAGTGCAAAAGTAAGAGGACTTAGATTTTGGCAATCATAGGCAAATATGACCAAGCTTAGGACTTCCACGTACCACCGACCATAGACATGGCTGAACCAAATCTCTCTTTCAGCCAGTCGCTTCTGTGTCATATTCCAAGCATGAATGTGGGTTCTCATAGAACAACCAATCCAAAAAAAACCAAGGGAATCCAGAGGTTAAACCACCTCCACCCTCACCAAACCCTGATCACACCAAAACGGTGCTCCGATCACAACCAAACAAAACATAGGATACCATCTGGAATCCATCACTATCCTTGAGGAATTTTGCACCTCCTTGTCTCTCAGGATTTACCGCAATGTAATCCTGGATCACTAAACACTAAACTGATACCACTCTCTAAGGTTTTCCAATGTATCCTTCCAAAACTGGTTAAGGGATTCCTAGGCATTTTGGGAATAAACCTTGACACCAACTCTGCCCCGGATTCTGAAATCCATCTGACAATTCCAAAGATCACAGGCCTAAATAAACATCCCAACATACCATGGCATCAAGGAAAAAGTCTAGGCTAGGCTGAAATCCACTGTCATAACCTAGCAAAACCATGCCACCAATAGCAAGAGAACCATACACCAACATGAAATTCCATGCATGTCACAACTACCTAGAAAATCACACATGCAAAAGGTTACTTACAATTATTCCTACTGAAGTTTCTTGAGTCCTTCTTTCCTTCCATGATCATTGCTTGATTTTCCTTTCCTTTGCTTGCTTGTCATTTCCTTGCTCCACACTAGAGTGCTCCAAGAAACTCTAAGTGACCAAGAGAGAGAGAGAGAGAGTGAGTGAATAATGAGAGAGCTCCAAATTTGAACTGACAAAAGGTTACCAACTGATCCTCAGAAGCCTTTTTATCAATGAGGCCTCTATTTTCTTCATTTTCTATTATTTTCCTTCATTTTCCTCCTCACATGCAACCTGTGACCTTTCATCTTACTTTTCTCCTATTTTCATTTACTTTCATAAATAAATGTGCCAAAATGCATTTTTTTCATTTTTAATGCCTTTGCCTTATCCTTTTCCAATTTTCCTTAGCCAAAACACACATCCAATGATGCCCATTAGGATATATTTACCCAACATTTAGCTTGGAATAAGTGCCCCTTAATCCTGGTCTTGTTTTTCCTTTATTAACTTTTATTACATGATTTTTTCACTAGGGTTGTTACAAAACCCTCCCCCTTGGGGGAACACCATCGTTAGTGTTAAACCACACAATGACCTCAGCAAAAATATCTGAAAATAAAACAGACTACCTATGGAGCTTTATCGATTAACTCGTTACAGTATTTACAATGAAAGACCTTCTAAAAACAAAAGAATCATGAAAACAAGTCAATATAATAACCATACCACATATTGGAGCTTTATAACACATCTCATTATGGTATTTATGTCCATATAGATATATATACATATACCAAAACATCAGCAAAACATATTCCAAACGTAAACCAACATCAAACCAAATCTGCTTTTCCTCAACCGGCAAACAATGAAGGATATAGGGCCCACATCTAATCCTCCATCTCCCATGTAGCTTCTTCAGGCCCAAAGTGCTTCCACTGCACTTTAACTCACTCTTTGTCTCTGTTCCTAAGCATGAGATGTTTCTGCTACAATATGCACTGAGGCTCCAACTGGAACTCCCCTTCTTGCTCCACCTGTGATACAGAACAATCAATAACATGATCAACATCATCTATATAATTCTTAAGCAATGAAATATGGAAAACATCATGGACATTCACTGTTGGAGGTAGTGTAAGTCGATATGCCACTGGTCCAATCCTCTCAAGGATCTCAAAAGGCCTGCAATACCATGGTGCCAACTTGGCACATGAACCAATCATCAAAGAGATTTTCTTGGGCTTGATGCGCAAATACACATGCTCCCCAACCTGAAACTCTTTTAACATCATGTGCTGATTTGCATAATTCTTCTGTCTTTTCTGTGCTTCCTTTAGATTCTTCTTGATAACTTGCATTTCCTGCTCCATATCCATCAACATATTCGGTCCAATAATTACCTTGTTAAATATATCACTCTAGATGATGGAAGTGTTCCAACTCCGCCCATACAATGCCTCGAAAGGAGTCATCCTTAAGGAATCATGATAACCGTTGTTGTACGCAAACTTAAACAATAGTAGATACTCTTCCCATTTCGTCTGTTGGTGCATTACGTACATCCTCATCTATGTGCCAAGATCCGATTGACCCTCTCTATCTGACCATTTGTCTGCGGGTGATAGTCTATGCTAGAGGCCAACTCTATACCTAAACCTGCAAATGGATCCTTCCAAAACATGGAAGTTAACTTTGCATCCCTATCTAACACAATCTTCCTTGGAACACCATGCAGCCTCACTATCACTCTGATGGACACCTATGCTACCTCACTGGATGAATATGTATTCTTCACCAAAATGAAGTGAGCTACCTTGCTGAACTTGTCAACCACGCCCATAATATAATCATGCTGCTTCACTATCCTCGGAAGACCTATAATGAAATACATGGAAATTACCTCCCATTTCTATTCGGGAATCACAATAGGCTATAGACCACCTGGATGCTTGCACTCTCCCTTTACCTACTGACAATCTAAACATCTAGCCACGAACTCAGCCAGTTCCTTCTTCAGATTCAGCCAATAATATAACTTCTTAACCACCGTCAATGTCTTCTGATATCCTTGATGATCTGAATACGGTTTCGCATGAAAATCCCTCAAAATAAGCTTCTTAAGCTCACTACAATTAGGCACATAGATCCTATCTCTAAACCTCACCAAGTCGTTTGTTGTGAGATGATAGTCTACCTCCTGATCCCGTGTAGCTATACCTGCACATGTACTTGTACTCTACTCCAACATGTGCATGATCTCCATGTATTTGTCATCCCGTTGTCCTGCCTGAAAGATCATGTCCTGTAACTCTCTCCCATAGGAGATTGTAGCTGCTATATGATTTATTTTTACCTTCTTGCTAAGAGAATCTGCAACCTGATTCTTCTTCCCTTTGATGTATCTAATCTTCAGGTCAAACACACTGAGGGTGTTCAACCATCTAGATTTCTTGAAATTTAGATTCAGTTGATCAAACATATACCTGAACCCACTGTGATCGCTCATCAATTTAAACCTCCTGCCCAGAAGATAATGTGTCCACATCTTCAATGCATGTATAATCATTGCTAGCTCAAGATCATGCATCAGATAGTTCTGCTCGTTCTCATTCAGTTTTCATGATGCATAGCACACTATTCATATTTCTTGCATGAAAAATCCATCAAGTCCTCCCTTGCAAGAATCTAGACACACAACAAACTCTTGGTCTAGATCCACAACCTTTAGCATTAGTGCATGTGTCAACAACTGCTTCAGTGGCTTAAAAATATCTTCACATTCCACCATCCATTCAAACTTCTTACCTTTCCACTGCAATGATGTGATAGGATATGAAATGCATGAGAAGTTCTTGATGAACCTGCTATAGTAACATGCCAATCCCATGGATGATCTCACCTCATATACTTTCTTAGGAGGTGCCTATTCCATGGTGGCCCTTATCTTTTCTGGATCCACTGTTATGCCTTCCATGGAGACAACATGTCCTAAGTAGTGTACCTTGGTCTGAAAGAAACTACACTTGCTAAGTTTAGCACACAACTGATGCTTTCTCAACAATTTCAACACTGTTGCTAAATGTTCGACATGTTCTTCCTCATTCTTAGAATATACTAGTATTTCATCAATGAATACAATAACAAACTTGTCCAAATAAGGATGCAACACATTATTCATCAAACACATGAATGTAGATGGAGCATTATTCAAACCAAATGGAATAAAAAAATAATAATGCCCATATTTGGTCCTGAACACAGTCTTGAATATATCCTCTTCCTTGATGCATACTTTATGGTATCCCAATCTCAAGTCGATCTTAGAGACCATTTCTTCTCATTTTAACTGATTAAACAAATCATCAATCCTTTGAAAAGGGTATCTGTTCTTGAACATTACCTTGTTGCACCCTAACGTGATACACTAGGTCTAATGTATCATTTGTTGAACAACTCATTTAACTGCAACTTCAACTCTACCAACTCAGATGTCCTCATCCTATAAAGTACCTTTGATGTTGACGCTACCCCTCGCACTAACTCAATAAAAAAGTCTACCTCCCTGTGGGGTGGCAACTATGTAATGTCCTTGTGGAATACATCCTGAAATTGCTGCAAAAATGGGTATTTTCTTAACACATCTGCATCCTCAACCTCCTTACCCTTGTCACTAGAAATGTGTACTACAAACATCACACAACCTTTTATACAACTATGCTTATCCTGGGTATTGGTAACCATCCTCACTGATGTAGGCTTCTTCTTTCCCTACAAGGTCCTCTTTTTCCCACTATCATCCACAAACTCAATGGCCTTGTTGAAGAAATCCATTTTGGTTTTATGAAGGTATAGCCAATCCATACCTAAAAGCATACTATACGATCCCAATGGAAATAGGTTCAAAGGTGTTGTTGTAGGCATAACATTTAACTCAAACGCACAAGCTCTTATGCAATGGTGAACTCACTTCTTTGTACATGTACTCAATTGTACCAACCAAGATTCTGCATGCACTTCTTTTCTCAAACCATACTTATCCACCAAGTAAGGACTAATATAACTATAGTTAAATCTAGTATCAATCAAAATAGAAACAACTTGATCACAATGCTTACCATCCATACCAATGATCGATGTCTGATGATCTGCCTGCCTGTTGTCCACAACTGTATAAATCCGGGAATTCTATGACCAACATCACCATCTAGATGTGCCTCCTAAGCACTGTATATCTAGGTTCTACCACCAGTCTGATACTATAGACAATCCCTCTTACAATGATCCTTACCACATATCCAACACTGCAATGGTTCGTTACCACCGCCTCTTGCCTACTGCTCTCCATGTACCTTCTCATATGTATTGAATCTCTTGTAAGGAACGAAACTATCACTCTCACTTACATCTTGAGGTCTTCCTCTCTTTGGTGTCCATTTTCCTTTATCCTTTTCATTTCTCTTAAATTCATGTTTCGACTCAACTTTGCGCTTCGACTACTCATAACAATGCTTTAAATTTTGGATGGCTTCCTCCAATGATCTAGGCTCATCGAACTCAATCCAGTCTATGTATGCAATTGGTAATCCACTGATGAATCTATGAACCTTGGCCTTCTCCTCTCTGAGGTAAGGCACATATCTCAATAGCCCCAAAAATATGCTAATGTATTCCTCATCTGTCACAAAACCCATCTGCAACTCATACATCTCCTTAGATATGTCATCATAATACCTCTCAGACAAGTATTTTTTCTTGAAGAGTCTTTCAAACGCATGCCAAGTCAAATCATCCTCATTTATTTCTTTGAAATTCTTTACATCCTCCCACCAAATATCCGCTTTACCTTTGAGACTGAAAAGGGCCATCCTTGCTTTCATGTTTTTTGAGTAATCATGCAATCTAAAGAATTTCCACATTCCAAGAAACCAAGCCTCTCCATCTTGCGATTTCTTCATCTCTCCATCAAAGGTAGATATATTTTCCTTCTTGAACTCAATAGCAAGTATCCCCTATTGTTCCTCCTATATGGATGATAGTGATGACGATCATTATGTCTATCAGAACCAGAAGTAGAGTAATACATGTGTTTGTCACCCTCCTATCTGGAGTGTCTGACATCCTACCATCTATGATAGTGTCAGATCTATCTGAATTATGCCTACTTGATACCTACTGCCATATGCCCCATTAGTTCCGTCCTATGTCCATGGATGATCTGAAGAAGTCCCTATCGCTACAAATCTGACAAGCTCTGAAGTAATATCACATTCACCTCTGCTTGTTTCTCTTGTGCCTGCATGATTTTTTCATTGTTTTCTTTTCAACTCCTTATTTTTTCCTTTAGGCTTCTCAATGTGTCTACCAAATCAGAAGAGTGCCCCACACCATGCTGCCCATATAATTCATAGGGAGATTCTAAGTATTCTTCCACCTTTCTCGCCATCTGATCTCTTTCCTGCGAGGCATACTATCTCAGCTAAACCAAATCACCATAAATCAGCATACCTTAGCATAATTCAGGGAGGATACCTTGTCTGCAAGATAATCAAATAAACGTGATGCATGTAATACATAACCATAATAACATATAGACATATATCAGTAAGCGCATCAACGCATAACCATCATACTAGATAGGTTCCAGTTATTAATGAAAAACCATATCAACATTGCATGTTATGACCTCATGAATGACAATAACCATTACTCTAGTATACACATTTCCTCATGCAATTATCAACCTCCATAAGCAATGTCTAATCAACTACACATACGCATAAAAACATGTAGTCGAGCATAAGTGATCAATTCTTGTAATCCACCTACAAGATTGATGCATGTAATCAAATAACCAAGAATGAAACCAAACATACAAGGATGTAATCAAGCTGCATATAATTGTATAACCAGTCATATACTCATGACAATCCATTCCATAAAATCGACATTAAGTTACTCATGATAACCTTACTTCTACCATGATCAATATGATGCAGTGCAAGAAGCAAATGGAACACCAGTGTAAGATCCACACATGAAACTAACATGCATGCATGACTAACACATTCACCCATATCTATAGCACCAGATATGACCCAAAGAGAGCGCAACCATGCTTCAATTGCAATCTGTAACACCCCTTTCTAGGTCTACCCAATGTAACCATGCCAACCAAAGTAAACATGAGATGAGGGGATACGCTGATTAAATTCGACCTCCTATGTCACCTTAAGGAAGTGGAATCGACAAAACATCACATACAGTCATCCAACATCATGAACAAACCCCTTAGGAG
Source organism: Pinus taeda (assembly GCA_000404065.3). NCBI lineage: Eukaryota > Viridiplantae > Streptophyta > Pinopsida > Pinales > Pinaceae > Pinus > Pinus taeda. Next base: position 33,798 of record APFE030651362.1, read on the forward strand.
AAAAGTCAACCACTCAGAAAACCTTTCCCTGGGTCCCACTGCTATTCTACATCACTTATGCCATAGTCGCTCTCATGCTAGGGGTAAGGGAGTAACTAGCAACCTAAAGTTTCTCTCATAGGCCTCCCTGTGAGCGAGTGTGGTCTAGAATTACTAGTTTTGTGATAGCGATCTTGGTATTTAAGCAACTTTTCTAGCCCAGAATCCTCGCTTCTACCTAGAACTTGTTGGAACCTCGGGAATTCTTTAAAAACATGATAGAAATGTTAATCAAACAAAAATCACCCTTAGGACTAGGCCTAAATATCCCATCCGGGACTGACATTTTGTCAAACACTTGGCATCAATGCAACCTATAGGTCTAGGATATAAGACAAATCATAAATTACTGAAACAACTAATGAAACATGTTTAGTCAATTTAGCGTGTCATAAATTGATACATAAGTTATCAATCCGAGAGTCATAAACTGATGAAGTGTAGTGCACTGTATGTGCAAGACAACCTTTTTCTTACCTCACTGTTTTCAGTTTTTATCTTGTTTTGGGGTTTTGTTCTTGTTGGTCTCCTAAAGTGTTTAATGCAAATGGAAATCCTATTCTAAAGTTTTAAGAATACTTTTAAAGATCAAGTGTGGATGTAGTATCGAAGACAAGTTTATGCCTCTTATGGTAATTTCCAAACTTAGAACTTCAAAGATCTCAAAACATGTTGTCTATAAAATCAGAACTTGATCAAAAGTGTAAACATGCAGCTACATAAATCAAGCTAAAGATGAAGTATTGAAAATGAGATTACTATCTTTGTTGTCCATCTAATTACAGAATTGAAATCTAATAAACTACTATACTCAAAACCAAAAAGAAAAGAAGCTGAAAACTGGTCACTAATTTCACCCATAATCACAATATTTCATCAATTAACTTCTAAAACGGGGTTAAGCTAAAGACTCCAGAAATATCATCATATGGCATGAAAGAATGACATTTAAATTATCTAATTGCAGACTAATGAAAGAAAAATCAATTACTTCTCCTATAATCATAATAGCTCGCTAATTAAATTCTAAAATGCGGTTAAGCTAAGGGCTCTGGAGATATCATCATATAGCATGAAGAGCTGATATCTAAACTATCTAAAAGTAGTAAGAAAATCTCACTGAAATAAAAGCATAACAACTATAATTAAGAACTAAAGTTCAGCAGAGGAAGCAAGTCTCAAATCACCACTTGATGCAAAAAGTACATTAAAGATCTTGAGCATAACCTATCCTGAAATGCACTGATCAGTGTTAGTGGAAAATATAACATTGTTGCAAAAACATGTACATGAGTAAAACGATTAAAACCATAAACAAAACATGAGAAATGTACAGCTCAAATAAGAGAAAATATGCATGAAAACTATACAAAATAAAAGAAGAACCTCAGCCATGCAGGGGCCCTTTGCACGACCTTGGATTAACATGTTGTCACTTCAAACCACGCTTTAAACAATCATATGAAAAATAGAGTTTCTGTATTATAAAATAGAGGATATGTCTCTTGGTTACAACAGCGAAATAACGCTAATAAAATAGTATCAAGACTAACTATTTGTATTGCAAATGCTTATATTTATAGAGGAAATAGATAACTATATTTTGGAGAAAATTCTTCAGCAATGGACATGTGAACAGGTCAAAATGTGGAAGTTCAGCCTCTCGGTTGCCATGAACAGTAAATCTATGCAAGGTGGATGTTGGATTGCATTATGGAGATGGTCTGCAAGTGGAAAAAATGGATCCATGAATTCAAGAATGGTTTTGGGCTTCCTTGCGTGCTGGAACAGAGTCTTAGTTGACGCAGGACTCGTTGTTGGCCACCCTTTGACCGGTACCTTTATTCACGAATTCGGCTAAGCAGATAGGACCTCATCCATGTGTGGATCATTTATGAGCTGTCCATGTGTCTCATTTCTCCTGGTGACACCTGTAACCTACTGAACAATTGAAACAATTGCCGAATTGTGAGTTAGCTGCGGAAAGTGATTAAATTTTGTAGCTGATAAACAAAACCTAAATCAAATATCACACACAATGATATAATTTGAAAATCACTCAAATGCACTCCTGAAATCAACATGTAACAACTTTTGATAGCTTATGAGGCACTGATATGGGAAAATAGAAGAGAAAAGGTTCAAGGAAATGTGTAGAAGAGAGGTAGTTCTAGGGCTCAACATACCCCCACTGTGAAGATGTTGCATGTCCTCATGTAACCGAAACTGTAACTATCCTTCCTTCAATTCATCTACTTTGAGACTTTTGCTAATACATCTAACCTTTTCTTCTTCTTCCTTGTTGTTACTGTCATCCTGGGCTTCATCATAAGGCACCTGTATTTGAGATTGATGAGGGCTCTACTCAACCTCTTGTTCTTCTTCTTCAATTTTCTATTTTTCTTGTGCCATAATCCTAAATGCAGCATGGTATTGTAATGGATAACTTTGTCCAATTTGTTTTACTCTTTTAATGTCTCATTTTCCCTTTGAATGTGTCTATTCAAGACTTCCAGCTCATAAATTTCTTGTTTTAGTAACTGGATCAAAGTTTCCGAAGTTGTACCTGGCTGATTAGATGAAGTTCCTTGTTCTGTTGCAGTCTTTTCAAATGATTCAATGAAATCATATATTTGTTGCTGAGTTTGATCAATTTCTGGTGTGGTCTTCCTCAGACTCATTTCAAAATCTAATTGACGATAAGGAGAATACTGTAGACTTTGATCAGGAGGAGTATTTTCTGGTGACTGATCTGGAGTTTCACCTCCCAGGTCTATGAAGTGGGCTCCTTTGATTTGTGTTTTCTTCATTTTTCCCTTTAATCTAGAGTTTATTCTTAAACCCTGTGAGCTTGTATCTCCCTTTTCTATACTCTGTTTCTCCTTTCCTTTTTCTTTTGTCTTAGTTGACTGTTCCTTAAGATTAATTAATCTCTTAGAAAGTACTTGCTCTTCTTCTGAAGAAGGCTCTAGGGTCTGATAAATATCTTCAATATTCCTCTTCCCTTTCTGTTTTACTTGTTTTCTAATCTCAGTCAATGTTTCAAAAAACATTTCTTCTTTACTGGTTTCCTTGCTTATACTAGTAGGAGTATCTTGGATGGTTAAATTTGTTCTTTTTCTCTTACTTTTCCTTGTTGAACTTCCCTCAGGCATTTCAGGAGGGTCCTAGAAGAAATTCCTAACTAGGAATTTTTCCCATGTATCTTTCCTCTCTTTCAATTGATTTTCAACCAAAATCTTAATAAGGCCATGATGATAGAGATGAGGCTCCACATCATCTAGATTCTTTTGCACAGTAGTAGACATTTTTCTCAAACTACTCAATAAGAAATAAGGAAGATTGATGGTTTCACTCTCCAAGAAATTCATTAATAATTTTATAAGGTACATGTACATAGAGTCATACCTGCCCTCACATGTAATGAATTTCTGAATTATCAATGGCATACTAGTCCATTTTTCCTTTAATGCTGAAATAGAAATTCCTCGTTTAAAAATGGATATGTCCATACCTGGGTTATGAAGAATGACCCTCCAAACCTTTTCATCGAAGTCCTTATTCTTAAACCATCATTCTCCTTCTTGTGGAAGCTCTGTTGCTGTTGTAATGGATGACTCTGTTACTGGAAATTTGATGTCCCCATTTTCGACTTCCATACCATTGAAAGATCTTGCAAACATTTTCATGACTTCCTTATTATGACCCTTGAACTTCTGAATAAACTGCAACCATCTTGCCTTCCTTAACGTGCTATTTAGTTGCGGGTATCCCTCCATAAATTTAGCTCCATCAGGCTCTGTTCTCACTATAAGACCCATTCCTCCTTCTTACTTTGAAGATACCTCTGTAGATGATGGTTTCACAGGAGCAGAACGGTTATATGATAAGGAAATGGAAAAAGGCTGTAGAGAAAACCAGTGATTTAAAAATGGGAAGAATGCGGAGCATAAAATGAGAGTGGGTTCTCGGAGCAGAAGTCTGTGTGAACAAATCATGAATTAAAACTCGTAAAACCTGGTGTAGTGTGGAGGCAAAGTATCACTCATGAAACTTGCAAAACAGAACAAAGTTTGAGTTCATAAAAGGCTACAGAGTGGATGTTGGTGGATTCATAAAAAGGCTGTGAAGTGGGATGTCAGTGGAAGAGAGTCGTAGTCTATCAGCTCACGTCTGCATGATTAGTCATTTTAACAGGTGTAATATGGATGTACAACTAAGTACGAGTTAAAATCGGGATAGGATTATGAGACCGTTAGAATTAATGTGGAGGATATGTTGGAGTTAAGGCAACTATCAAATCAAATCATTACACATTATGGAGCTTGTGATTTACAAACTATACAGATTATGTGTTTGAAATGCTATTTAAAAATGGTTTTGCTCATACCTTGGAATCATACCTCTTTCGTTTTGCTAACTTTTGATTGGCTGCCTCTGTAGGTGCTTTTAGTTGCTGACATCTTCAAAAGATTTTCCTCTTCCATACCTGCATCTTGCTTTTATCATTATTTGGAAAATCACTTGATTGTCACTGCAGAGTAACAGAGGATTAGCCATGGAATCAACAATCAGCTATGGAATCAGTGTTCAGCTGTGGAATCAGAATTCAGCTGCGGAAACTGACATGGTGAATGACATACGACTTGGCAAAATGAATGGAAATGAAAAATGACTGTATGAATGATATATGGAAAGATGAACATGAAGATAAACTAAAAGAAATTCTAATGATGGAATGTGGTGGCAAGATGGAATGAAATGAAATGAAATGGAATGAAACAACTATGAATGAAATGAGATTTTTTTTTTGGAAAATATAGGGCGTCATAAGCTTTTGATTTTCACCCTGTATTTTCTGTATAAGACTACCAATCAGTGATTGGTTTTCATGCTTATACATTATTTTTTTTTCTTTTTTTTTATGATGGTGAAAAGAACAAAGACTAGGCTGGTGCAGAAGAATGATTCTTCTTCACTAGCCTCATTGCAGAATTATCTTGAAATATTTTGATAAACTCCTCCTTTGAGAGTGGCTTATGATAGATCTTTAATCTGTGACCATTCACAATGAGAGGATTTTGATGCTCATCAATTGTTTTGATTCTTACTATTCCATTATTAAAAACATTTTCAATCTCATATGGCCCAAGCCAATGAGTTTGAAATTTACCTTGAAAATATTTGAACTTAGAATCAAATAGCAATGCCCAATCTCCTTCTTAAAACTTTTTGTCGTTGATGTATTTGTCATGCCACTTAGGTATTTGATGTTGAACTAGATCAGTTCTTTGAATTACTTCTTGTCTAATCTCATCTAGTTCATTCAAATGCTCCAGTCTATGATTTTGGGCTTCTGATAGATCCATTCCTAATTGAAATGCCATCTTGAAGGTCTTAACTTGGAACTCAATGGGGAGCAGAACTTCCTTCCCATAAACAAGTTCATAGGGAGTGTGTCATGTTGTGTTCCTTCATGTAGTTCTGTACGCCCTTAAGGCTTCAGGAAGCCTTTCTGCTCAATCTCTTCTGTGTAGATGCATAGTCTTGGTAATGATACCTTCAATTACTTTGTTTGTGGACTCCACTTAACCATTTGCTTGTGGATGATAAGGAGTGGATTTTCTATGCTTGACCTTGTACTCTTCCATCAGCTTCTCCATCATTTTGGATGTGAATTAACTTCCCTAATCTATCACAATTTCTCTTGGAACACCAAAGCAAGTAAAAATATCCTCATAAAGAAAATTAACAACTCAATTTTCAATAACAGAAAATAATGCTTCGGCTTCTACCCATTTAGTGACATAATCAGTACATACCAATATATACTTTTTCTGTTTGGATGGAAGATTAATAGGCGCAATAAATTCTAAAGGTCATTTTTCAAAGGGTTCGATGAGTACCTGAAGTTGTAATGGAATCTCATTTGAGGGGGTAGGTTTCCTTACCGTTTGGTAGCTGTCACACCTTTTGACATATTGTTTTGCATCTTTGAAGAGGGAAGGCCAATAATATCCTAAAGAAAGGATTTTATAGGTTGTCCTCTTGTCAGAAAAGTGTCCACTGCACGGTTCATCATGACATGCTTTGGGAATATCAGGCATTTCATCTTCTCTGACACATCTTCTGATCACAAAGTCTGACCCTGTTTTAAAAAATTCGTTAGAAATCCATGAATATCTCGAACTTTCCTGAATAATTTTTCTTCCTTCACTAGGAAATAAATGTGGAGGTAGTTTCCCTATAACCAAATAGTTAGCCATATCTGCAAACCAAGGAGTTTTAGTAATTACTGCAAATAAGTATTCATCGGGAAACTTATCCTCTACATGAGAATCTTCTTTGATATTCTGAATCATAGACAAAAAATCAGCAACTGGCTTTGGCTTCCCTGGTCGATCTAACATAGTAATATTGAATTCCTATAAAAGTAGGAGCCATCTTGTAACTCTGCCATTAGTAATAGGTTTGTTCATTAGATATCTAATTGCAGAATGATCAGTATGAATGAAAGTTCCATAGCCTGTTATATAATGTATGAACTTATTAATTGCATGAACAATAGCTAAGAACTCTTTCTCAGTCACAGTATAATTCAACTCAATGGGAGTCAAATTTTTAATGGTATAGTAGATGGCATAAGGAACTAAGTATTTTTGTCCCAATACAGCCCCTAGAGTTGTATCTAAAGCATCTGTAGAAATATGGGAATGAAGTTTCCAATTTGGTCCTCTCAATATAGGTGCTTCAGATATTCTTGTTTCAAAGCTTCAAACGCTGATTGGAAATCAAGACTCCATTTGAATTCATAGTCTTTTGTAAGGAGTTTGAAGAGTGGAGATGCTATTTTGGTAAAGTTTTCTATAAATCTTCTATAATATCCAGTAAATCCTAGAAAAGTTCCAACATCTTTTTAACAATTTGGAATAGGTAACTTGTAGATGACTTCAACTTTTGATTTGTCTACTTTAATCCCATCCCCTGAAATGTGATGTCCCAAAACAATACCTTCATTAAACATCTTAAAGAATTTTTCATGGCTTAATAAAATGTTTGTTACTTTACATATTATAAAAGCTTTTTCCAAATTTTCCAAGGCTTCTTCAAATGTATTACCATAGACCATAAAATCATCTATATATACCTCTACACAATCATGGATTAGATCAGAAAAAATTCCTAGTACTGCTCTTTGGAATGTTGCTGGTGCATTGCATAATCCAAAAGGAAGCACTCGATAGGCAAAAGGTCCCCATGGACAAGTAAATGTGGTTTTATCCTAATCTTCAAGTGTTACCTGAATTTGATTATAACCACTAAAACCATCTAGAAATGAAAAGTAGTTTTTGCCTGCTAATGTGTCTAATACTTGATCAATAAAGGGCAAAGGAAAGTAATCCTTCAAAGTTTCTTTATTCAATTCCCTATAATCAATGCACACCCTCCATTTACCATTCTTTTTGGGTACTATCACCAAGGGAGAAACCCATCAGCTATCTGAGATCGGGTAAATGAAGTTCACATTGAGTAATTTTTGGAGCTCTTCTTTCACAATCTCCCTAAGATTTGGATTCATCCTTCTCTGAGGTTGTCTAATTGGTCTATTGTTTTCCTCAATATACATATGATGGATGCAAGTCTTAGGATCAATACCTTTCATATCAATATACTCCCATGCAAATGCAGCAGAATTTTTTTGCAGGATTTTGGTTAGCTCTTCATCTTATAACTTTTCCAATTTTTTGTTAATATTCAATGTTTTACTTGGAAAAATTTCAACTGCAGAACTGCCAAACTCTTCCATAGAGTAGAGAGACATTTTCCTTGATGACAAATATTCAATATCAGAATCTAATTGAAATTGTGTGTGATCATATTCTGAAGATGTTTCAAAATTTTCTAATGTATTCAAGATTTGACTATCTTCACTAACTTCAAAGAGAGTAAAAACAGATTATATAGTATCTTCATCATTGACCAATTCATTGTCTCGTACTTTTGTAATTGCTTTTGTTGGAGGATACAAAGTGAATTTCTTTGTTGAACTACCATCAGAAATGTATATGTCCCTAGATCTACAATTAATAAAAGCATCAGCTATGGCTAGCCAAGGTCTTCCTAAGATGAGTGGGTACCCTCCTAGATTACTCTTGGGAGTCAAAATCATGAAATCTACTGGATATTCCCAAGAATCTAAGGAGACCAAAATATATTTTAGTACACCATCCAGTTTGATTACTGATCTATCTGCAAGTTGCAGTAAGGTAGGTGTGAAAATAAGATTAGGAAGTTTAAGTTGTTCCATAGTCTGTCTACTCATAATGCTTATAGCATCCCCTAAGTAATCAATGTATTTGGAATTTCTATCCCATTTATGTGAGTCTTGACAATTGGACTACCTAGATCCACATATTTCTGCATGGTAATCTTTCCCATCATGATATCTGATATCTTTCCTACCAGGTGGATTCTTTTTGTGTCTCTTGGTTTCCTACCTGGTCTTTTGATACTCAACTCCTCTATTCTTTTTGCTAGAATAGGAATCTCTCTAATGGCTTGTAGCAAGGAAATCTTGATACAGACATTCTTTAATTCATCTAGGAAATCATAGTCAGGCAACAAGATTTGTTTTTCCACCCCCTTGTCAATTTGTCATCTTTCAGGAAAATGAGGTGTGGATGTAGATACAGGTTGCTCAACTTTAGGAGTTGTGGGGGTTGACTCTTTTTGTTTTTATTTTTGAATTGTTGGATTTTGAAGGGATGCTTCTTCAAAACTTTTATTGACTTTCAGAGAATCCTCCTAAGAAGCATCTTGCTCTTGAACATCTATAGAAGGTTTTTCCTTTTTTAAAATCCTTCCAAATCTAAGTTAAACATCATTAAGATCTAGAGGAACAATCATGTAGGTGGGAAATTGTTGTCCTTCTACAATGTAAGCATTCTGAGGGTTTTTTTTGTTTGGATTTGGTAATGGTTGGGTTGGTAGTTGATTTGGCTTTTGTTGAAATGGAAGCAAGAGTTGAGGATTTTGATTTTGTTGAGGAGGTTGTTGTTGTGGAAACGGGAATGAAAGTTGTGGGCTTTGATTTGGAAGTTGTGGATTTTGTTGTTGGTTCTGTGAGAGAGGATAGCCTTGATAAGATGGAGGATATTGATAATATTGAGCAAATCTCCCATAAGGATTTTGTACCCCTTGTGCCCATGATTAAGATTGATACTGATTTTGAGGTTGGAGCCAAGGTTGTTGCCAAGAATTCCAATTTGGTGTGGGCTGAAAATTCATAGGATTGTTAAATCCTTGATTTTGTTGCCCTTGTGAAGGTCTTCTTGAAACAAAACAAAGAGATTCTACTAAATTTGGGTCCTCCTGAAATACAGCTTTGAGTCTTAGGATTGAAGGAAAATCCTTGGTCTCATGACTTTCTGAGCAAATCATACATGTTTCTACAACTTTTGCATCCAAGGGACATTCCCTTAGAGCATGTTTATTTCTACATTTTGGGCAAAAGATGGCTAAGGCACCAACTTCTATTTTCTGCTTGTTTTGAATTTTGAGGGTGTCTAGCTGTTCACTAAGGCTCCCTAGAATGTCAATTTTGAACTCATCAAGCATATTACCAATCTCTGCCCTACTTACTGTCCCAGTTGCAGATTTGTGTGCTCTAATAAGAGAAGAATCTCTAGGCCCTTTTCCAGTTTTAGATTTTCCCCTTGAGAGATGGACACATAGTTCTGCTATGTCACTTAATAGAAGTTAAGAGACGTCTCCCTTCCCCATCATGTTTAAAATGTCTATCCATTCATATCTAATGGCATTCAATAGAAGGGATTTCAAGGTTTCCTCATCCAAATTGTTCATTTTTGCTCTCTTTAAGTTGTATTGAAATCTTTCAGGTAAATCCTCCAAGTTCTCATCTTCTTTTTGCATCATTTTGAATACCTCATCCTTATGATTAGTAGGCATACAATAATCTAGATATCTATCCAAAAATGTTTGCCTCATATCATTCCAAGTCCTGATATATTGAGTGACTAATCCCATGAACCATTTCAGAGCAGCCCCTTTCAATGTTGAAGGAAACAATTTGAGTTTTTGAGAGTCTTCTAGATAGTCATAGGTTCGGCATAAGACCTCAAACTCAAATAGAAATGTCTCAGGATCCTCACTTCGCAATCCAAAAAAGTTTGGGAGGACAGATGGTGAAATGTTTTTCATTGTTGTATGGGTTTCCTCATCAACTATAGGGAATCCAAATGAGTTATCTCCTACCCTATTTCCCCCATTATTACCTCTACCTCCTCCATTGTTACCTCTACCACCTCCATTATTTCCTCTACCTCTACCTCTACCCCCTCCTCAAAATAATGAAAAGTATCCATCTTGTACTTCTTCTGCCATGATAGTTTCCTCAGAATCTTCTGGGTCTTCTATTAATGGTTGATGAAAGAGAGTCTCTACGTCTTCTTCTTCTCTAGGTGATTCTACTTCTTTCACTGCAATAGGTTCCCCTATAGAGGTGAAGAAGGATTCTTCTCCTAAGTCATATTTAGTAGATAGTGTGGGAGAATCTTCCAATTCAGTTGCTGCCCCTTGAATTCCAGGAATCCAAAGGCTGGGAGTATGAGTCTAGGATGGAGGTGTATCTTGACTATTCCTTGAAGTAGTCGGAGTTGTAAAAATCGAAATTTTTCCCCTAGCTATAAACCTTCCCCTAGAATCTCTTTCTCTATGCATGTCACTTTTTTTTTTTGATGATTTTTTTTAATTGGGCTAATCATCCTTTTTCTGATCTTCTAGATCACACTAGGTGCAAGAAGAGAGCATACTCAAGAAATTATTGAACTAATAACTCTCCTTTATGATCCTCCATATCACACTAAGTGCAAGAGGAGAGCATACTTCAAGAAATTATCAATTTCTCCCTCTCTTTTTTTTGAATGTAAGAGATAGGCTATCTAGTTACACTTCCTCGGCAACAGTGCCAGAATGTTTATTCAATTTAGTGTGTCCTAAATTGCTACATAAGTTATCAATTCAGGAGTCATAAACTGATGAAGTGTAGTGCACTGTATGTGCAAGACAACCTTTTTCTTACCTCACTGTTTTCAATTTTTATCTTGTTTTGGGGTTTTGTTTTTGTTGGTCTCCTAAAGTGTTTAAAGCAAATGGAAATCCTATTCTAAAGTTTTAAGAATACTTTTAAAGATCAAGTGTGGATGTAGTATTGAAGGCCAGGTTTATGCCTCTTATGGTAATTTCCAAACTTAGAATTTCAAAGATCTCAAAACATATTGTCTATAAAATCAGAACTTGAACAAAAGTGTAAACATGTAGCTACATAAATCAAGCTAAAGATGTAGTACTGAAAATAAGGTTACTATCTCTATTGTCCATCTAATTACAGAATTGAAATCTAATAAACTTCTGTACTCAAAACCAAAAAGTAAAGAAGTTGAAAACTAGTCACTGTTTTCACCCATAACCACAATATTTCGTCAATTAACTTCTAAAATGGGGTTAAGCTAAAGACTCCAGAAATATCATCATATGGCATGAAAGAATGACATTTAAATTATCTAATTGCAGACTAATGAAAGAAAAATCAATTACTTCACCTATAATCACAATAGCTCACCAATTAACTTCTAAAACGGGGTTAAGCTAAAGGCTCTGAAGATATCATCATATAGCATGAAGAATGGATATCTAAACTATCTACTTGTAGACTGATGAAAGAAAAATCAAATTACTTCACCTATAATCACAATAGCTCGCCAATTAACTTCTAAAACAGGGTTAAGCTAAAGGCTCCAGAGATATCATCATATAGCATGAAGAACTGATATCTAAACTATCTAAAAGCAGTAAGAAAATCTCACTAAATAAAAGTAAAACAACTAGAATTAAGAACTAAAGTTCAACAAAGGAAGAAAGTCTCAAATCACCACTTGATGCAAAAAGTACATTAAAAAGTTCGAGCATAACCTATCCTGAAATGCACTAATCAATGTTAGTGGAAAATATAACATCGCTACCAAAACATGTACAGGAGTAAAAAGATTAAAACCATAAACAAAACATGAGAAATGTACAGCTCAAATAAGAGAAAATATGTATGAAAACTATACAAAACAAAAGAAGAACCTCAGCCACGCAGAGGCCCTTTGCAAGACCTTGGATTAACACATTATCACTTCAAACCATGCTTTAAACAGTCATATGAAAAACAGAGTTTTTGTATTATGAAATAGAGGATATGTCTCTCAGTTACAATAGCAAAATAATGCTAAAACAACAGTGTCAAGACTAACTATTTGCATTGTAAACGCTTATATTTATAGAGGAAATATATAGCTATATTTTGGAGAAACTTCTTTAGCAATGGACACAAGAACAGGTCAGAATCCAGAAGTTCAGCCTCTTGGTTTCCATGAACAGTAAATCTACGAAAGGTGGATGTTGGATTGTGTTATGGAGATGGCCTGCAGGTGACAAAAACAGATCCACAAATTCAGGAACGGTTTTGGGCTTCCTTGTGTGCTAGAACAGAGTCTTAGTTGACGCAGGACTCTCTGTTGACCACCCTTTGACCGGTACCTTTCTTCACGAATTCGGCTAAGAAAATAGGACCTCATCCATGTGTGGATCATTTCTAAGTTGCCCATGTGTTTCGTTTCTCCTGCTGACACTTGTAACCTACAGAACAATGGAAACAGCGATGGAATTGTGAGTTAGCTGCAGAAAGTGGCTACATTCCGTAGTTGATAAACAAAACCTAAATCAAATAGTACACACAATGATATAATTTGAGAATCACTAAAATGCACTCCTGAAATCACCATGTAACAATTTTTTATAGCTTATGAGGCATTGATATGGGAAAATAGAAGGGAAAAGGTTTAGGAAAATGTGTAGAACAGAGGTAGCTCTGGGGCTCAACAAAACATAACGAGAAGGATCACCTCCTTCTCCATTGAACAGCTAAATCATAAATTAGGTCTTGCATCCATCCATTTAATAGTTACAGGTAAATATATGAATTAATCATGACATAAACTAGTCACATAATCATGCTTATAACTAGCATTAAAACATGTAAATAAGATAGATAAGACAACCATTACATCCACATATAAATCAGTGTAAAAGTAAGAGGACTTACTTTTATTAATCATTGGAAAATTCAACCAAGTTTGGGCCTTCCATGTACCACCCGACCATTGACATCGTTGTAACAAATCTCTCTTTCAGCTAGTCACCCTCGTGCCATATTCCAAGCATGAATGTGGAATCTCATAGAACAATCAGTTTAAGAACAACCGAGGGAATTTAGAGGTTAAATCACCTCCACCTTCACCAAACCGTGACCACACCAAAACCGGTGCTTCGATCACAACCGAACAGAACTTGGAATGCCATCCGAAATCCATCACATCCTTGAGGAATTTTTTACCTTGTTGTCTTTCAGGATTTGCCGCAATCCAATCCTAGATCCCTAGACCCTAAAATGATACCACTCCTTATGGCTTTACAATGTAACGCACTAAAACTGGTCAAGGGATTCCTAAGCTTTTTTGGAATAAACCTTGAGACCACTTCCATGGACCACCCGACCATAGACATGGCTGAACCAAATGTCTCTTTCATTCAATCACCCCCATTACATATTCCAAGCATGAATGTGGGATCTCATAGAACAACCAATCCAAGAACAATCAAGAGAATCTAGAGACTAAACCACCTCCACCCTCATCAAACTGTGATCACACCAAAATCGATGTTCTGATCACAACCGAACAAAACTTGGAATGCCATCTGGAATCCATCACTATCCTTGAGGAATTTTCTGTCTCCTTGTCTCTCAGGATTTACTGCAATATAATCCCAGGTCAGTGGGCTCTAAATCGAGACCTCTCCCTCAGGATTTACTGTGTATCTTTTCAAAACCGATCAAGGGATTTCTAGGCCTTGTGGGAATAAACCTTGAGACCACCTCCGCTCTGGATTCTGAAATCCATCCAGAAATTCCAAAGCTCAAAAACCAAAATAAACCTTCCAACATAGCATGGCATCTAGAAAAAAGGCTAGGCTAGGTTGAAATCCACTGTCATAACCCAACAAAACCATGTCACTGACAGCAAGAGAACCATACACCGACAGGCAAATCCATGCAGGTTCAAACCAGCTAAGAAATCACATATGTAAACGGTTACCTGCAAGTATTCCTGTCGAATTTGCTTGAGTCTTGCTTTCCTTCCTTGATCATTGCTTTCTTTTCCTTTCCTTTGCTTGCTTTTCCTTTCTTTGCTCCACACTAGAGTTCTCCAAGACACTTTATGTGACCAAGAGTGAGAGAGAGAGAGTGAATAACAAGAGAGCACCAACCTTGAACTGACAAAATGTTACCAACTGATGCTTAGAAGCATTTTTATGAATGAGGCCTCTATTTTCTTCATTTTCCATTATTTTTTTCCTCACTTGCAACCTGTGACCTTTTACCTTCCTTTTCTCCTATTTAATTTCGTTACGTAAATAAATGTGCCAAAATGCATTTTCCCTTGTTTGATGCCTTTTCCAACTTTCCTTAGCCAAAACACACATCCACTAATATCCACTAGAATATATTTTCCCAACATTCAACTTGGAATAAGTGCCTCTTAACTGTGGTCCTATTTATCTTTTATTAACTTTTATTACATGATTTTTCATAAGAGCTTTACACACTTTTACACATACAAAACAAAAAAACTAATTAAAGACTTCATTTGCTAAGAGGTAATATGTGCACAAAGCTGAACTTAGTGAGAGAGGTATCCCTTGATGTGCAATAAGAGCGAGACCATTGGTGGACACAGAGCAAAGATAAACGGTCTCAACCGTTAACACCAAGACATGATCACAACCTTGACAATGAGAACTTCGAACGTACCTTTGCGCAGAGGCACGAGCACCTCGACCATGAGAACTTGGACCTCTACCGCAAACACTTCGACCATCTTCACGGCCACGACCTTGACTACTATGTCGACCACCACGTTTCCATGTCTTACGCAATCGTAGGGCAATAGGGTTGTTTATGGTTGAACTACGTGGACAGGACCCTCGTCTAACTAAAACTCCAACGTGCTACAATGTATAATGATGGCATCAACTCATCCCTCCCTTGCAAGCAGTGAAAAACAATATAACACTCCCTTAATTATAATAATTTATTAATTATAGATTAATATCTCACTGCCTTACGCCGATAGACTAATATCTCACTGCCTTAATCCGATAGACTAATATCTACACTCCAGACGGTAACAATACCTGTAACATTCAGGTAAAAAGCTAATTGGTAAATTAGTAACTTAAATAGGAGATGTTGAACATTTTACATAATGATTACAAAATAATTTTTTTAATATATGAAAGGAAAGAGGATTTTTTTATCACAGCTTGAGAGATTTCCCACGAAGTTTAATTCTTCCAAAATAGTTTTCATATTTTAGCTCTTTTAAAATAATTTTCATACCTTAGTTTCTCGTTATGAAGATCTAGTGAGAACTAAACTGCATACAAAACTAATTAATTTACACCTCTTGAGTTCCCTAACACATTTTTTAAATAAATATAATTATTAATATAGTGAAAAAAAATTGATATTAAATATTATTAAAATATAAATTAATTATTAAAAAATATATTTCAAATATTTTAAATAATATTAAAATAAATTTTCTTTAGTATTTTTAGAATATTTTATATATACGTATTTTGAAAAAAAAACGCTATATAGTAACGCAGGTTAGTTTGAATATAGTTTCATGAAACAAAAAAGTAACAAAGACAAATTTTATCACAAAAATAAAAACAACTAATAAAATATTATATTTTTGAACCACATCACCAAAAAATCTGAAATATGATTAACTAGAATTATTTATATTAAAATACATATATGTTTGTTTTATTTTTATTAATATATATAATTGTATATAATTAAATCTATTAAAATAGGGTTTTAATATAATAATAAATCACCTTGAATTGAAAATATTGTGAAAAAATTAT
>APFE030651368.1:0-13380 GCA_000404065.3 Pinus taeda
AATAGGGAGTCAATACATTCAAAAACTATCTTCAAAACCCCTAAATAGGGAGTCAATACATTCAAAAACTATCTTCAAAACCCCTAAATAGGGAGTCAATACATTCAAAAACTATCTTCAAAACCCCTAAATAGGGAGTCAATACATTCAAAAACTATCTTCAAAACCCCTAAATAGGGAGTCAATACATTCAAAAACTATCTTCAAAACCCCTGAAGGATGGCACAAATCCTGCAAAAATAGGCTGATAAGAGAGCAGAAACACCAAAAGGAGCAGAGGCAGGCTCCGAAGAAAAAGAGGCAACTCGAAAGAAACTGGTCAGCTAACCCAAATGCCAGTAACAGAGTGCAAAAACAAAATAAAAGGGTCGTAAAGCCGAAGAGAAACCCGTGGCAGCCATGAAACAAGGAATGAACAGCTGGGCACGAACAGAGAAGCTGCAGATGATAAAAGAAGCTCTTATCATAAGTCCAAGTATGCGGACCCCGGCAGCAAAAGAAGAGGCCACAGGTCCGATTCAAACGCAGACATGTGGACAAGCAAGTCTGTAATCCCAACCGTGAATATGGACAAACATGGCCAAAACCTATGTGGACAAGCAAGTCTGTAACCCCAGGCGTGAATATGGACAAACATGGCCAAAACCTAAATCGACCGGAGAGCCAATAGACAGATTGCTGTTCCGTACAACATTCAACCTAATTCATATATATATTAATATATAAACCTTAACTGTATATTGACAACTATTAATCAACTATATTTATAAAAAAATCAGGTACAAACTTTCACCGGACCTATTAAAACACCCATATATAATAAACTTAGATGCAAATCCATGTCCATTGCCAGATCAGCGTAAAAGGTCTGTATCTATTAAAGCATTAAAGCACGTATATTATGTAATATTTTCTCTACTAATGTTCTTTTCTCTTTCTGCATTTTTGGGAATTGCAGAATCGCGTACGAGGGTGTTGGTCATACTCGTGTGAGATTTGAATCAATGATGCCATTCTAAAGTGTATAAACAATACACTCTATTGTCAACTGATATAAGTATTAGCCAAACATTTTATTGTTAAGTATTAGCCAAACATTTTATTGTTAATTGATACAATTATTTTTAATGATGTTAGGATGAGTATCATAACAATATATTAATAGTAACACATTTTATTGTTAATGGATACAATTTTAGTTTAATGATGGTGAATAATTATCCATTTAAATTGAGTCATGAGTCCGAGCCACCATTTAAATATTTACTCTTGATATAATATTATAACATATTATGTAATAATTATTTATAATTAAATTAATTTTGTAGGGGCGCACGAGGAGAATATTTTTTGGTTTTTTTAGGGTTTAGGGTAGTGTTTTAGGTTACCCTCGGATTTCAAATCTTATATGGGCGGTGGAAGTCCGCTAATGGAAATCATGGAAGAAGCTTCTGAGGTAGAAGGTGCGTAGTTGGCTAGAGGTGGTCAGGGTTTCGTGATTTCTGATCTGCGTAGGCTGTAAATATATTTATGTTTTGGGTGTGCGCTTTGGCACAAGGAGGGGAAATGATGAAATAACTTTCCCCAAATGATCGACTCTGATATTTTCCACTGCGTTCTGCTCTTCTTCGGAGGAGCATTCCAAGCCAGTCGTTTCTGATCCCTCTTCTCAATGCGCTCTGTTTAGTGTGGTTTCTCTTTTTGTTTTTTTTTTTGGGATTATCTCACCCTTTTATTTATTTAATGTTTAGTCTAATTTTTATGGTTTGGAATCCCTAACTTGATGCCATCTGTTTAGATTTTTTTTTTTGAAATTGCATACGCCTTAGTTCAGATGAGGTTTTTGATTTTGTTTCAGAATGATCTAAGTGAGAATCGGCGGCTTTTTATTTTTTAAACAAATAGTTTTCTTCTGTATCCTTTCTCGTTATACATTGGTTTCCATTTCTTCTCACGGAACTATCTCAATGAAGATGTTACGAGCAGCATCCATATTCTGTTATACAGAATTTGTTGGAATTTGGATTACGGAGGACTTTCAAAACCATTCCAATCTTCAGCAAGGTTGTCGTTTTTGTAAACAAAGATCTTTCGCTACAATTAAGGTTTGCAGAAACCATAGGCTTAGGGTTTGTGTGCGCACGAGACTCGGGAGAGACCAATATGTATTAGGGTTTGTGTGTGCGCGAGACTGAGGAAGGGGAAATGATGAAATAACTTTCCCCAAATGATCGACTATGATATCATCCACTGCTTTCTGCTCTTCTTCGGAGCAGTCCAAGCCAGTCGATTCTGATCCCCTTCCCATTTCACTTTTTATTTGTGGACGCTCGTATTTATTTATTTGTTTTCTAATTTTGAATTTCTGATAATCTTTAACGTGATGGCCACTTACTGTTTGGCGCTTGGGAAGGGCATTTATGTGCAGGATTCAAAAGGACGAGGCCCATAAAATGAAAAACAATTATATTCAATATGCTCATCTCTTGATTGAAATCAAGTTGCTCTGTTTTTGTTACAATGAGCTCTGTAATATGTTGATCAACATATCACATTATGTTAGCAACACCAGCCCAGAACTGAGTGGCCATTCTGATCATATATTGTTAATGTGCTGTGTAGCTGGTTGTTGGAAGGCAGGGAGCAATGGCGAGTCTATTTGCAGCCAGGCTTGGCACATCCTCCAGGTTGAAGCCTGTACTAGCGCATCTCTCGCGAGCAAATATATTGTCAACACTTCTAGTTGGGGGGCATGAACATGTTCGGGATATAACTTCTCATGTGGCACAGGATGCTTGGGCTGGTAGAAAAGATCTCAGGCTTCCATTTGCGGTCAAAACTCCTATACGATCATTTAGTTCAGACATAAGTGCATTACACTAAGTAACAGACCCTGATGTTAAGAATTCCCTCAAGGATGTCTTGGCTGCAGATGGGGAGGAGCTTCCTGACCCAGTAAAGGCTGATGTTATGAATGCATTGTCAAAGAAAACCGATGATAAGGCTGGACATGAAGCTTTAGCAAATGCATAGCGTTCAGCCGAGGCAGTGGAGCAGTTCTCTGGAGTTTTGGAATACTTGAAAATGGAGCTAGATGAGATGACTGGGCAGACAGGCGAGAATGTGAGACCTTTGACAGAGGAAGTTCAAGATGCCCTACGGGCTGCATATAAACGTTACAGCAATTACTTGGACGCATTTGGCCCGGGAAACCTATGTGAGAAAGAAAGTTGAAACAGAGCTAGGCCGTCACACGATATACATAAAGATGCGAGTTAGTGGGCTTACGCAGAACGGGGAAAGGTTACACTTCTCGGCACATCTGGACTTTCTGGCTCGTACATTGAACAACGTAGTTAACCTTGTTAAAGCTATACCTGACAGGGAAAGGAATGTGGAAGCAGATTACTTTTCTAAAAAAGGTTTACAGCGGGCTCTGGAGTCGTGGCATATAATGGTAACGGGCAGGTCACCCAGTCAGGTCATCCAGTCAGATTAGCTTCCGTCCTTCAAAAAAGTCTTCGAATCGGATCAGCCTCCATACTTTTCAAAAATCTCGGTTATTTGGTCTTTATCACTGCATCTTGCATTTTGCTGCTATGGGGGCAGAACAGTTTTTTCGGTTATATGGTCACAGTTTATATTCGCTTTTGTTTATGACTATGGATATGTTTTTATATATCTTTGTTTATGGGTTGTTTTCTCTCAATGTTTTGAGAATTAAGAGACCTGGTTTTTTGATTACAATACTTAGTTATTTCATTGGATTATTAGTATTGAGCAAAGTGCATTTTCCACTTTCCTCAATAGGCTGTGGTTTCACTTTCAATTCACATAAATTCACAATAGGCTGTGGTTTCACTTTCAATTCACATAAATTCACAATTTGATTCTGTATACTTTGATGCATTTACTCTATTAAAAAAATTCGATTACCAACCCAGAACTATGGATAATATTTAGATTATGGAAGGGACATTGCTTCCTTTCAAGTTTCAATGCGGTTATGCTCGTTAAAAACCAAAATATTAGTACAATTAGGGTTTCCAAAAACCCTTGTCTATTAGGGTTCATTGAAGGCTGGGCTAAATGCCTTAATCCAAGGATGCGTTTAGTTAGGTTCAATGCTATTTATTAGGAGACACGCTAACTAGGAGAACATATGTTCAAAAAAGTCCAGATACAAACTCCTTCAATGCCTCAATTCGGTTCACTATAACTGACGTTTCCAGAAACCGCTATATATTAGGAGTAGGCTTCATAACAAGGATGATCTAAGTTTGCTGGTGCAGGGTTTTGTAAGGTTTGAGGTTATTTCTTTGGGACTACTTTAGCTAGTACCATTGATTGATTTTTAAACTATAGGTTAATCACTCCATATAACTAGCAGGATATATTAATTTTAAAAACTGCATCTGTTAAATCAGATTCAGAGTGTGGTGTTAAATCAGATCGGATTCAGAGTATGTGGTATTAAATTAGATTTAGATTCATATGGTGTAGATTACTTGGTTTGTGAGGTGTAGATTAATTTATTTGTGTGAGATTTAGTTTATATCAAATTATAGCTCAAATATCGTGCATTCAAAATTTTAAAATCTAGAAACGTTGAGGACTATTTCGGAGTAATCAACATTTCATCAAGAAAAAGAAAAACATTCTTTTTGGAAAAATAATCACACCTTTGTATTAAAATAAAGATGTTTACATAATCATATAGCATGGACCAGAATTGACTATCAATGATATCATGAGTGTAGGCCCCTCAAAGCATTTGCCAGAATTGACTATGACTGATATCAAGCCTGTAGGCCCCTCAAACGAAACTGTAAGAATCACCAAATATAGCGCAAACAACAGGCAGTGACTTATCAATTTAGCCGATACAAAATACATCATACAGGGAACACAGGTCTGCTAAATAATCCCACGAAAAGCACCATGAAAATCCCAGCAATAGGCAGTCTACTTCAAACCTGTCTGCAAAATCCCTCATGGATGGCACAAATCTTGTAGAAATAGGCTGATAACAGAGCAGAAACCCCAAAAGGGGAGTAGATGCAGGCGCTGAAGAAAAAGAGAACCCCGAAGAAACTGGTCAGCAAACCCCAAAGCCACTACTAGAGCGAAGGCGTCGGGCAAAATAAAAACAAGAAATAAAAGGGCCGCTAAGCCCAAGAGAAACCCGTGGCAGCATGAAACCAGAAACAAACAGCTGGGCATGAAGAGAGAATCAATCACGCAAACAACAGGCAGTGACTCATCTATTTAGCAGATACAAAATAGGAATCACCAAATATAGCGCAAATAACAGTCCGTGACTCATCAATTTATCAGACACAAAATACATCATACAGGGCACACAGGCCTGCCGAATAATCCCAAGAAAAGCACCATGAAAATCCCAGCAATGGGTCAGTCAATACATTCAAACAACTGTCGGCAAAACCCATCGGGGATGGCACAAATACTGCAGATATAGGCTGATAACAGAGACATCAGAAACCCCAAAAGGGGAGCAGAGGCAGGCTCTGAAGAAAAGGAGAGACCACTCCAAAGAAACTGGTCAACGAACCTTAACGCCCAGCACTAGAGCAAAGGCGCCAGGCAAAATAAAAACAAAAAATAAAAGGGCCGCTGAGCCCAAGAGAAACCTGTGGCAGCCATGAAACTAGAAACAAACAGCTGGGCATGAAGAGAGAAATTGCCGAGGATAAAAGAGACTTTTATTACGAGTCCAAGTATGCAGACCCCCGGCAGCAAAAGAAGAGGCCACAGTGACCAATTCAAGGAATCGGCAGCAAATTCAGACATTTGGACAAGCAAATCTGTAACGGAAGCGTGAATATGGACAAACATAGCCGAACAATATTCTACAGGACAGACTTGGGCAACAGCAAGTAAAATGCTGATAATTAAGTATCTTTGTTAAAGGTTGTAGTTTTCAAATTAGTAGTTTGATGTTATCATTGAAAGTATACTGCAACTTAAGTAGATAATATCTATTTGTATTTATTTCAGTCAAGTCAGTCTGTATAGGGAGTACATAGCAATGTAACTTAGATGGGAGTAGTTTTTTCTTGCACATCTCTGATTTATTAGACTTATATGTAATAATGATATGGAAATTTGTATTTAAGCTTTTATAATTATTTTTTATTCTAATTAAATAACAAAAAATAACTTTTTACTGTGAAAAAAAACTCTTCTTTTCTATAACCTAATCAGCAACTATTAAAAAAAACTCTTCTTTCTCTGTTATCTAATAAGCAACTATTAATCACCGAAGAAAATTTGTATTTGAAAATCTATATTTTTTTAATTCCAATTAAATAACAAAAAAATAACTTTTTACGGTGAAAAAAAAACTCTTCTCTCTATTACCGTATCAGCAACTATTAATCACTGATGTTTCTAAAAAGTTCAGTTACACAAACTTTCACTAGACCTATTAAAACACCTATATATATTAAACTTAGATGCAAACACCTCTCCATTGTATAAACAACAAATCTCGAAGAAATATCCCTCTCAAGCTTTATTCTTTGTGGCATTCCTGACAACATTTGTTAGTGAAAGTTTACAAGTTCCTCATGGTTTGAAAGATAGGAAATTGCACAATTTTAACTCATGGTTTGAAAGATAGGAAATTGCACAATTTTAACTCATGGTTTGAAAGATAGCAAATTGCACAATTTTAACCTAATACAAGCTTCCTCAACATATGTGCCCTCAAACTTGAATTCTCTTCGTCCAATGTCCAATAAACTGCTTAAATAGCGAATTCCAATGTCCAATAAACTGCTTAAAAAGCGAATCTAGCTTGTTTTTGCATGTTGTTTGTCATCCCTTGGGGCAGGCTGTTCCTCAAACAGGACAAACAAGTGTTAGATCTAAGTGCATAAAAGGTTGATAAATGAACTGGGAAAGCATTTAGATTATCCTCTTCATTACAGGAAGAAATAGCTGTGCAGTATCCCTTCACAAGATTTAAAATTTAGATTTGATCGTTATTTAATATGAGAAAACTTAAAAGTAGTGGGCCGATTTTCTTCATGAGATCTGGGAATAATGCTGCCAGCAAATAATGTAGATAAACAGATCCATATGAATGCCTTCTTATGCTAACATTTCCCTCAAACTCAATTTCATAATGCTACAATGGAGTATGTCTTGGAACAGATCTGCATAACGCTTATTCTTTAACCAATCCATTAGAGTCTCTAATCATTCCTACTACAGGCTCCATTGCTGCTATAATAGTCTACATGATAGGAACTAAATGACTAAGGAGAAGCTCCAATATGTGAAAGCATTAACAAGCTTGTGACTGCACCGATCAGAACTGATTTTCAGTTTGACCCTATTCTTATATCGATCATAAGGACACTTTTCATTGTTCTCTTCAAGAATTTCAGGTTATAAGGTCATGATTTCAACAGTTAGGGATCTTAAATACTGATATGCTTCAAATTAAGAAATTTGTCATGTTCGCTATGGTGCAAATAGAGCATATTGAACTCGTGATTTTACAGGTTTACGGTTATAACCAAATTCGTGAATCTAGAAAGGACAAAAGTGATTTTCAGTTTGACCCTATTCTTATATCGACCATAAAGACACCTATTCATTGTCCTCTTCAAGAATTTCATGTTATAAGATCATGATTTCAACAGTCAATTTTAGGGATCTTAAATACTGATATGCTTCAAATTAAGAAATTTGTCATGTTCGCTATGGTGCAAATAGAGCATATTGAACTCATGATTTTACAGGTTTATAGTTATAACCAAATTTGTGAATCTAGAAAGCAGCTATCCAAAATCCTAACCATGTTCGTATACGAAGCCATCAAACTCCAGCAGTTATGGTGCAAATAGAGCATATTGAACTCATGATTTTACAGGTTTATAGTTATAACCAAATTTGTGAATCTAGAAAGCAGCTATCCAAAATCCTAACCATGTTCGTATACGAAGCCATCAAACTCCAGCAGTTCAGACCGTCGTTTGGCCAGAGGACAACGGGAATTTTAGTTGCATTGCCTACATTTCAAAATCATGGTATAGGTTCATGGTGGGCCTCTATTGCCTCCTCTCCTGCAAACAACTCATCTCTAAAAGTGGCACTACCTTCATCCTTTCCAGAACAGCTTGCGAAGCGTTCTCCTTCAACCGAGGATCGACAACATCCATGATCCTTCCCTGTTCTGATATATTAACCACATTCACTGCCAGATTCCCATCATCAGATTCCATGCAGAGATCAGTGGCCTTCTGCGATGTCAGCAGTTCCAGCAAAACCACACCGAAGCTATACACATCACTTTTATCAGTGAGCTGGTAATTTCTATAATACTCGGGATCCAAATAACCCACTATCCCTTGAGCGCATGTGGAGATATGTGACAGGTCTGACTCTGCTATACTGGATAGCCCAAAATCTGAAACCTTGGCATTCATTTTTATTGTCAAGCAAGATGTTTGTGGACTTGACATCTCTGTGATATATTAGAGGGTAGGCAGTGGAATGGAGATAATACGGCATGAGAGGTGGAAAGCATGGAGTATCTGTGGTGAACAATCATCTCCAGGGGGAAGTCGTTCTCGACTGGAGAGAAATATGCAATTCTCTTGCCCCTTTCAACAGCGTGATTACACCAGGTGCCTTGTTAAGCCCGATGACTGGAGGTACCCTGCATCCCTCCCCAGCATGCCCTTATAAATTGATTTCAATTTTTTTTCATATGAATTAGACACTTAAGTTGTGTATTTGCAGGGAGACTGGAGAAATATAGGGAATCCCTGACGGGTTTAGCATGCAAGCGGTTGGGATAATATCATAGATTGGGTTTGGAAACTGAAGCAATGAGGGTAGGCAGCGGAATGGAGGTAAGTCAGTGTTTCTGCAGTTTGAAGAGCAATATTCAAGCGCGTTCTCCAGTCCAGGAACCTTCCTCCGGAGGTCATGTAGAGATGTTCAAATAAGGTCCCATTGGGAATGAACTCATAGATCAGGCGGGGTTCCTCTGCATCAACACAACAACCCAACAATCGAACCAAAATTATGTGGTTTACCTGAGATAAAATCCGAACCTCGTTCAGAACCTGCTTGATTCCTTCGATATTACCTACTTTGGCAGGTTTAACCGCAACAAGGGTGTCGTCTTGGAGTATTTACTTCAGAATGTGAGATTTCCTGCAGGGTATTCACGGCGCTGGTGGTCCCAGTCCAAGATTTTTATATTAAAGTTGTATGGCACGTTCAAACCTTGCTCCGCGTCCAGTTTTCCTTAGGTCGTGCACCAGAAAATTCGCAGTGATTGAAGGTGCCAAAAATGGAGCTGCACTTCCGAAAATGGAGCCAAGGTAGACAAATGTCATTATCAAGTTAAATGTCATTATCAAGTTATTAGACAGATGTCAGATGGCATGTTGAAAGCCTTGGTAGTGCTCCTCTGCAATACATAGATACCGTAACAAAGTGTTTTACAAATGGTGTCAAACAGAAAATAAAAGTTAAGATTAAAAAAAAAGCCTGTCGGCGTAATAATACAGTAACAGTAGGCATAGCAAACATTTTATTGTTATATATATTATTATATATATATATTTCAATGGAAGTTATATAACATATTATATATATTATATATTTTTTTTCAAATTTTTACATTTAGATTTGTAATTTAAAAAAATAAATTTTAATATTATATAAATATTTTAATTTTTAATTTTTATTATTTTATATATTTAACTATATTAAAATGTTTTAGCAAAATAAAACATTATAATATTTTTTTCATAAAACACTTCTCAATACAACCAAAATAATAAACTTTAATACTTTTTTCCCTTTGCCTTAACAAATACTCTAATATTTAGTATTGAATATTTCCCCATTGCCTTAACAAATACTCTAATATTTAGTATCGAATATCTGATTACCGCAGGCACTAATTTATTTTTATCAGAGTAAACTGATCAAGCTATTTTTGTTTTACCATGTGCATGCAGCCGCGCCTAGTCGCACATCTTCCATCTCAAAAGTGCACACCAACTCCTTTGATGCCATTAATTAATTAGTAAATTTTTTGGCTTTGCAAAAACTAGGTTTTTTTATTGATTATATAACTTTTGCCAAAACCCAACATTATTTCCAATCAACCATGTAACTTTTATTAGTTATGACATTTTGATATATGATGGAAGGATATGTGTGTTAATTAACCATACATTTTTCGCAGAGCTCCATTTTATAAGTCAACCATGCAACTTTTCTTAGTTATAGTACTTTGGTATGCAAATAAAAAATAGGATACTACGCTCTGATAAGAAAAAAAAAAACCATGAGAGGCACGGAAATATTCCTCAATTTTACTGTTGGAGACCATAAAAGGCTCTAAAATTTATGGTTGGAGACCATAAAAGGTTTTAAAATGATTTACGAGGTTTATACCACATCGACTATTTACACATATAACCATTTGTTTATTCTAATTTTGATTTTACAAATAATTTTATTTAAAATCTATTTTGATTTTATTAGCAATTTTATTTAAAATTTATTGTTGGAGATCATAAAAGTTTTAAAATGATTTACCATGTTCATACAACATCAACTATTTACACATATAACAATTTGTCCATTCTAATCTTGATTTTACAAGCAACCTTATCTTTCTGCATTTTGATATGCAGAAAAAGATTGGATAAATGGAAAGATAAGATAATGGTAATTTAATAATATATTTATATGTTGTGATTAAAACATTCAATAACAAATAGTTATTGCTTTGTGAGCCTTACCCAAGACTACCATACATGTGGGTGTGAAAAGATAAATGAAAACCCCCAATGTTAATTACATTAATCAATAACATCTCAACCAAATGATTTGAGGAAGTCTACTTGAACCCTCACAGGTTGGTAATGGATGATGTTGGACACCTAATCTTAAAGGGTTAGCGTGGAAGCCGAATGGACAAAGCAGTCCAAGAGACCTTGGGATGTGAATCCCAACGGTCACCAAATGTACTATAAATGTATATCAGATTGTTAATAAAAATACAATGCATGCTTTATCTTTCGATCTGTTTCTCGTTAACCATGTCTGTTTAACATGGTATCAGAGCCATGATGAGTGGCCTGTTTTCCATGAGCAACTAATCTGAGTTGTCTTGAATAGTGTTGACCCAGTCTTCATTACCTGAAGAACGCCTGCCTGCCTTCCTGAAGCTGCATACCTAATTTCTGAAGGAAACGCCTGGTCTGCACACTGCTGACAAAATGGTAAAGCTGGAAACACTGCTGATTTGCTGAGTAAAACGCACGCTGCTGACAAAATGGTAAATCTGGAAACACTGCTGATTTGCTGAGTGAAACGCACGCTGCTGACAAAATGGTAAAGCTGGAAACACTGCTGAGTTGCTGAGTGAAACGCACGCTGCCTGACAAACGCTTGAAGGAAATAAAACGCCTGCTGACAAGGAACGCAGGAACGCCTGAAGAGCACAGGTCCCCTGGTATCATCGAAATTCCAGGTGATCTTATTTGGCCACATATTTTTATGCTCGTAAATTAATCATGGAATAAAACAAGATGTGTCTGGTTGAATCTAGCAGAGTTTCAAATCTTGTTCTTTCGTCATTTAAATATTCGAAAACGTTGAAAGTCCCATTTTACGGTTGAATTTACTGGTTCCCTGCTACCGTATGGCACATCGTTGATCGAATTCCCAATGTGAAATAAATTATGGCTCACCAAACGAGTCATCTACTTACAGTTAGTGTGGATATGAAATGTATGATGGAAGCCCTATGAAATCTAAAGTTGTGGAAGCCCTATGAAATCGTCTGCATCCAATCAAACACTTTTGCTCGGCCTTTACAGCCTCACTACGCTAAACCTGTCAAAGCCTTGGAGATAGCCAGGCAGCAAGCAGTCTGCAAAATTCCGTTTTTTGGGCTGTGATCCCATGTGGGTTCCATTTCTCCTCCACGGGCAGTGATTCTCCCTCGTGGCAGTGTCGAGCTCCCTCAAACTTGCTCTCTCACAATCACAATCACGCCTGGAGTCCCATCAGAAAATCTATCTTCATGACGCGGTGGAGAAGAACATTAATAGTCCTGTGCTTTTGAGTCTATTATTATGGTGTTGCGTCAACATTTACTTGGAATACTCCTGAATGGTCTGCGGCTAGGATCAGAAGAGCGAACCTTTAAAGCCATCTTAATTATTCGTTGAGGGTTTTCTTTTCATTGGTAATGTTTGAGCAGTCATACAATGTTTTGAGTTTAATTCAGCCGTATGGAGCATTATTGGATTTATTATGATAAGGGCTTTGCACTTGTGCGTTTTCTCTTTCAAGATTGGTGTATGAAGAATGTTATTGGTGACCTTGAGGAATTCTTCATAGATTCAATGGTTGGATCTTCCAAACAACTACAAAGTTCTGAAGCCTGTGAACAATTGGAGCAGCACCTAAATGGTCATAAATCACATCCTCTGCCGTAGATTTTCTGTGTACATAAAGAATCAACTTGTGTGCCTACAAACTTGAATCAATATTCAATAATCAAAAGGACCTTAAATCCCGTGTCTTGCTACAGCACTAAGAAATACACTAACCTGGCTCGAACCATCAAACTGCCTATAGAAGATTCAAAGAAGACTTATATGATGGTTTATTGATGAATGTGCTTCTGTCTGACTAAGTGCTCAGAGTCTACCTGTCGTAGTTGTTAGAATAATACAGTTGCACTTAAAGATTGTAATTCATATTGTTGAAGGACGTACTAGGGTTTGAACTGTGCACCAATCCTGATGTCAATATATAGTGAACATTGATATGATGGGAATCTTGCTTATGATTTTTTCTATATAGTATATGGTTGATATCAGCATCGATATATACTGTGACAGTGTGACTATGCTCTGCATTCTGACAGCCTATGCAGTACTCCATATCTCGTAGATTATGAAATTTGGTTAAAAAAAAAAAAGGTTAAGCAGAGCACTGCCTGGCAATGGTCATGGAAAGATGATTGACTATAGTGCTGCTTCAGTGAGGAGTGATGATGTAGCGGAATCATCAGGGACCTCTGCAACATCTTTTTAATTTATTATTGATTAGCTGTAACTGTGTTGGATCCTACAGCTCGACTTTAAAGACAAGTTTGTGGCATATATCATGTATTTGGAAATATTTGCTCCATGTATCTAAACTGGTTTTCAGGCCATTTTTTCAGGCCATTTTCCAATTTTTTATTTTAAACAGTTTGATACCAAGGCTTAATCCTGAGGCAGAATTCATTGGTCAGCGATGCTATTGAATCATTTATTCATGCTGATGATGCTACACAGTTCCAGAAGCTAGAATTTC